>LS598510.1:444108-456090 GCA_900490775.1 Pristionchus maxplancki
CATTCCATACTGCACTGCATTTACTAAAACTACGGAATTAGTTCGATCATTGATTAGCAATCACTGGTCAAATAAGAATATTCAGCCACTGATGCTCAATCTCTACGGAATGGTCACTATCGATGTATTGGGCGCATTCGCTACCTTCGCTCTCTGGCGATTCAATGTAATCATGCTGAAGAAAGAGTAAGTCATTCCTCCCATTCATTTCCAGTCTGCTTTCTGATTCAGGAGGAAGGAATACAAACTAGAGAAGACCTTTCATCGTAAACAATGCATCTACGCCATCAAACAGTTTCTTCCCGTCACAATAATTCACACTCTCACATACATCATCACATTCAGTTAGTTCCTTCTTCTGAATGAATCACTTCCCCCTTTCAGTCGTCTATCGTTATTCCTCTTATCTGAGGACATTTCTCGACCCGGCGGAACAAATCCTTCTCAGTTCGTCTGTCAATGTCAGTTGGATTGTCACATTATGAGAATTAACTATCTAGGGAAGTTTCACTGAATATTAAAATGTAGGTGATGCCGTACTATTGTGTACTCGCTCCTCTCACCCTCCTTATTCTCATTCGAAGAGGAAGATTCGAAAGGAACAATGTCGTCAGAGGATTGATCGCCCGAGAGAAAAGAGAAGTGAACAAAGATGTGAGAGAACGAAAAAGCAAGGGGAGAAATAAAGAATAACCAAACTCAGATGTACTTTAATCAACTCAACTCTCTCTGGTCTCCAGTGTCACGAGGCGTGAACAAGCATACTGCTGGGAAATGATTGATTGTGATGGCCATATTATTATACCGTATATTAGAAGTGCATGCACTTCATACCTATTTGATTATATCACCGTTAAGAAATCTCGAAAAAAATGTCATGTAGTCCTTCTTTTCAATTCAAAGCAAGTACACGATTTGTGTTTTTGATTTATGAAGTAAAAAGTAGGGAAGAGATCAACTGACAAATGAATGAAGGTTCATGGAATCAGCGATGTTTCGAGATACATAGCTCGCGTCTCTCTCTTATTTCACAAAATTTCTACGTTTCAGCACATTTTCAAATTAGAAATATATCCTCTCTTCGTCTGTATTTCCTCATGCTCACAAATCGCCCTTTTTCTCATCTTCCAACAACTCTCGAAAAACGAATGCAGACCAGAATGTCGATCCCACTCTGTTGAACCATGGGATCATTAAGGGCAAAACAATTGTGGGCACGTCAACGATTCTGTCTGCTTCCAAAAGAAGCGGAATACAATTTTTTGTTCAGTTGGAGTATTCTCGTAGCTCAGCCGAAATTTCTCCTGTTTTCGTCGAAAATTTCCGAGAAGGAAAACAACTTCTATTGATCCTGTTGTTGTCTTTCTGATTCTCAATACTGTGGGTTTTCCATGAAAGCCATGACATCAGTAGCTCTATATTCCATACAGCCATTGCTTTTCTTCCCCTGTTTTCCTCATATCATTGAGTTCATCGATTCACGAGTTCAGAGGAGAATTGATTGTGGATGAACTCAGTGACTTCACATGGACGACGATTGCAACTTCACGACTGAACTACATTATTCAGTTCTTCTACAGTCAGTTAGATGGATTCAAGTGAGCATCCAATCTCATATCTTCTATTTACTTTCATCTTCAAGATAATCGTAACGTTGTCTTCAATTGTCGTTCTTCTCTTCGCGAGTCGCAATCTCAGTCGAACGATCTTCGACTCCATTACAATTGTAAGCACGAATTTCATACGGGCATCAAAATGAATCGAATTTAGTTATTCATCAAGATTCTTTTCACCATCATTGTTCTTTACAGCTTCGGATATGGAGTTGCTCAGGTGAGCTGAACAATGAAATCGGGAAGAAATTGTTTAGGTGGTGCACGTAACTGCGAAAAATATTGCTGTTTCTCCATGCAATTCTTTGTTTCCGAAAGTGAGTTATTCCCATTCACATATCTTCTCTCTCTCCCTCTTCTCAGTTTCTCTGTCTCTTCCGAAGTGGATCTGCAATTGTCGGCGTCTCATTCGTCCCCATCCACACTTCAATCACCATTCAACAATTTCTCTCCACCTTTAGATATTCAGTGAGAGTAAAGAAAGGAGTGGCTAGATTGACGATACTCATTACGGTAGACAACGTCTAATCTCTACACAAATTAATTTTTTTTCAGATTTGTTATGTGACACTCTACGGATTCTTATCTCTCCACAATGAATCATTCGAAGGGGTTACTCAAATTTGCACCTCTAATAAGGATAGTGAAATAGTAAGAGTTATTTCATTTAAAAAAGTTATTTCTGACATTCTTATTCAGAATTATTCGATACATAATTTTAACCCACTTTGTCTTGTAGATCACAATCGTCAATATGAACATAATGATGGTCATGAACGTAATCAATTCTATCGGTGCAGTTTTTCTATTGAGACACAACAAGAAAATTCTGTCGAACGGGTAGCCAAAATGCCTTTTCATTCACAAAATAATCTTCACAGGCGCAATTCCTTCGAACTATTGAGTAAATTCAAAAGGGTTCAGAATGTATACGCAATAAGGCAATTCCTTCCTTTAATCGTACTACAATCAATCTCACATTTCATCCATTTCTGTAGGATGCTTTTGAAAGTCTTCTTGACCAGATATATCAGGTCTTTATTCCTTCACTTTCTACTACCGTCCAAATTATACAAGGGCCCAGTTCACTATCTTGTATTCTGTGGTCAATGTGAGTTTATGTTCATTAGTTTAATGTCAGTCTCTGAAATGTCTCAGGTGGTTCCTTTTTACTGTCTCTTCAGTCCTCTCACATTTCTCATCCTCACCAAACTTGGTTTGTGAATGACAACAAATAAATTAAATACTGACGGTTCAGGTCGATTTCGTCGAATAGACCACGTGAAGAACATGATCGCTTCAGTGCACAAATCGAAAACTCAAGATGTTGAAGAATTCCCTATTCACATTTGAACAATTATTATTCAGATCTACTTCAAAAATTTGACAGCTTCTTGGAATGCGCCAAACTGATTCACTTGATTCACATTTCATTGATCCTATCCAGTGGAACGAATAAACGATGTTTTGAAATTGGATGCATAATTCAGTGGACACAGGCTAGATATAATCTAGTTTCCACTCGGTGCGCACGCACTGGTGCATCAATAGATATACACACAATCTTTTAGACATTTGATCTTCAATTCCAAACGAAGCTAAGAGATTAAACGAATAGAAGATTCGCGAAATGTGATACATCTCTAATTCATCATCTTCACAGATCTTCGTGTTATTATTCCTCTGAATTCCTCCCAGTATTCGCAAGATCTCTTCCCATCTACTCTCTTCCTCGTGTTTTCGTATTATTATCGAGGAATCTGATTCATCACGAGATTTTCTGTCCATTCGAAGTGTACACTCGAGATGGACGACGATTGCCATCTCTCGACTGAACTACACGACTCGATCCTCCTCCAATGTGTGAGATGGTTACAAGTGAGCATCTCCTTCCTCTCTCCAATACTTTTCCCATTCTCTAAATCGTCGTCGCTCTTTCCTCCATTCTCCTCGTTTGTTATTCGAGTCGTCAACAACTCAGTCAAACTATCTTTGATTCGGTTACTATTGTAAGTGAATTGTTCCTTGAATCGATGAGCTAAGTTTCATTCAGTTGTTCATCAAGATTCTTTTCGCAAACATTGTCATATACAGTATCGGACTAGGAGTTACTCAGGTAGGAAAATCTATTAAATCCAAATGAGGTTTTTAGTTGAGGTGGCTCATGTGATAGCTCGTAATACCGCTGTAATTCCGTGTGATGCTCAGATTCCTAAAGTGAATAATTCTTATTAAATGCTCCTCTATTGTTTTCTCATGGTAGGAAATGTGTCTCTTTCGAATGATGGCTGCTTCTGTCACTCCTGCTTTTGTATTCATCCATGTTTCAATCACCATACAACAAGCCCTCTCGTCCTTCAGATACCCTTTGAGAGTTCAGAAAAGAGTCGCTCGACTCACCGTTTTCATCACGGTAGGTAACCTTTATTGCTTTATCTCCAGGTTGTTTCAGCTCTGTTATGTAATTGCTTTCGGAGTCTTTGCCTTTTCGAATGAAACACTCACAGGAAGGACTCCATTCTGTTCATCTTTCAATCCAAAAAGCGAAATAGTTTGCCCCAGTGTTAATTCCTTCGCAACGACGTCGATTTCAGTTCATAATCGCAAATCTGAATGTTTTAATGATTCTGGACGTTGCAAACTTTATCTGTGCGATTATTTTACTGAGATACAACAAGAAAATATTATCGACGGAGTAAGGGAAAATTTCGTAATTTGCATTACTTGAAAGATTGCAGACGAAATTCATTCGAACTCACTCTGACATTCAAAAGAGTGCAGATTCTTTACGCTATGGAACAATTTATTCCTATCATCGCCATCCACTCAATCTCGCATTTCATTCACTTCTGTATGATTACATTGGAGGGTCTTCGAGAATTGAGATTGCAGGCCTTTATTCCTTCAGTTTCTACACTCGTCCAAATTATACACAGACTCAATTCACCATCTTGTATGCAGCTGTCAATGTAAGGACCACTTCTTTTCGTGATTGGAGAAAGTCAAATTAAGATAATGCCGTATTACTGTCTCTTCAGTCCACTTGCATTTCTCATCCTCACGAAATTAGGTTGAAGAAACATGAATGCATGTAGATAAATTGTACAATTCAGGTCGATTTCGTCGAAAGGATCACGTCAAGAATATGATTGCTCCGATGCAGAACTCGAATACTCAAGATGTGGGTTGACTATCTTACTTCAATCATTGGTAGATCATTTTCAGGCGTATTTCAAAACTCTGCGTGATTCATGGAATAAACCCATCTGATTTTCGTGGTGATGAGCCTGTGATACCTATTATCTTATAGTTATTACTGAATTTAGCAGTTTAACCATAATGTATATATCTAAAACTGTTCTGGGAAGCAATGAAAGTATTCCGTATCTACAATAACAATTAAAAATATACGTAGAGTTCGAAGAGCAGTGTTTGTCTGTTACGCAACAATTTATAGATTCAACTCTTCATCACTCACTCCTCATTACTATTCCTGGCATATAAATCGCAACATTTTTTTTGAAATGCATTCAGTTCTCTGCAAATGGGAAAGATCGGGGATAATTATGTGGTGTGCCCCCCCCCCCCTCCTCCCCCCCTCTTCCCCCCCCCCGATCTCATTCCATTTCACCTACATCTTCTCACGTTTCTGTTGTGGCATTTTTGGAATAGTATTGAATTCGGTGCAGAAAATTCAATCAATTCCTTACTTTTTTTTCGAATAGGTGGGGATTATTAAACATATGAGGCCGGTTGCCAAAGAATCGAGCAAGAGGATGTATTGCCTGGCACAGTGATTTTTTGAAGAATTCGTGAAAACGTGGGAAAAGAGGTTTTCGAGGGTGGTGATCATCGCTGTCAACTTATTTTGCACCAACTCGATCGGTGGAGCTATGCTGCAACCATGCTTTTTGCCATCATATTTCTGCCTCTTGGTTCTCCGTCGGTGAAATGTCGCGAAAATCTCAGAGCATATGTAATCGACCATGGCGAGTCGAACCATGCCATTCCCGTTCCATGCAAATACAGCGTTCGCGTTATACAAAATGGTTTTCGAATATGAGGAGGCAGTGGAAGCCGAATTTTATATGGGCGGATGCGCGATATCGAGACGGTCATTTTTCTTATATTGTGTATGGGGTTAAAAATTAAGGTTTTTTTTGCTATCTTTATTTGAATCAACAAATTCTCCATCTTTTCCCTCATTTTCGCCCTTCCGGACCCTCTCACCGCGCGGTGTGAGAGATGGATTTCCCTTTCATCTAGGGAGGAAATCAGGGAAAAGAGAGAGAATTGGCAGATTCAAATAAAGATAGCAAAAAACCTTAATTTTTAACCCCATGCACAATATAAGAAAAATGATCGTCTCGATATCGCGCATACGCCCATATAAAATTCGGCTTCCACTGCCTCGTCATATTCGAAAACCATTTTGTATAACGCGAACGCTGTATTTGCATGGAACGGGAATGGCATGGTTCGACTCGCCATGGTCGATTACATATGCTCTGAGATTTTCGCGACATTTCACCGACGGAGAACCAAGAGGCAGAAATATGATGGCAAAAAGCATGGTTGCAGCATGGCTCCACCGATCGAGTTGGTGCAAAATAAAGTTGGCAGCGATGATCACCACCCTCGAAAGCCTCTTTTCCCACGTTTTCACGAATTCTTCAAAAATCACTGTGCCAGCCATTTACTGATTCTTACGCAACCAGCCTCATATTCAATTGTTTTGATGCACAACAATTTACTTCCGTTCAGAGCATGTTCCATTGGGCGATTGAAGCAGGAAATACTAAGATAGGTGCAGATTTGTTGTTCCCACGGACGAACAAAAAAATGGTTGATAAGCCAGTGGTCTCGTGGAATCTCGTGTCTCCTTCTCTCCATTCGGGTTGTAATATTCAGTCCTTCCATTCCCTCTCTCTTATTGAAACGATGCTCACGTCATTGCATCTCGTATAATTTTAGAATGAAAACACATTCCATAAACAAGTGTCATGGGATTTCCACTCACCATTCGCTCATCACAATGCTCCTTTCGTGAAATCTCCCTCGATTCTAGCCAGGAAACTTCTTCCTCTCACATTTTTTCTCACCAGTTGTCTCTTCTTTTCCTCTCGAGTCGAAACATCAGTTCACCATATAATTAGTAACCTTTCTCTACTCGATTTCTTCCAATCACCGCCACGAATTTGACGCGTGAAAATGAGATTGTCAGCTCAATTTCTTTCTACTCAAATGTCCGCCGAGTGTGCCTATGCGGAGGAATTGTACGATATCGTTCCCCTTCAAATCATCCAATGGGTTTATGTCAGTGAATTTACCATGTACCGTAGGTCACAATATTGAATGGGACCACATCACAAATGACGTGCTTCTCTTTTTATAGGTAGTCACTTCAATAACTTCCATAATTCTCGTTTTCTACACAGCGTGCAATTATTTGCATCGCACAATATTCGAGAATGTGACAAAGGTTTGGAAGGTGGTGTGCACTGATCGATTGATCGATTGGATGATCAGGAACTCATCGTCACTCTCTACATCTTCATCATTATCTACTCAATTTGTCTCATATTCGCACAGGTTTGGAAGGTCGTGAGATTTAGTGAATGGACGTATGCAGGGATCCCAATTGGTCTATCGATACATTGCAATGACGAAGTGTGACGCCCAGGTGCCAAAGGTTACTGTTTCAGATTGAGTTCCATCTCAGGAGAATAATTCCAGATTTGGTGCATCTTCCGTTACATAATCACAGTTATCACTTGGTCATTCGTTCTTCTTCACATTGGAATAACTATTCAACATCTTCTCTCTTCATTCCAATTTGGAAGTCGAGCTCAGAAGTTCGCTGCAAGATTGTCAATTCTCGTTTCGGTAAGATCCCAGATTCAATTCGCCTTCTAAGTGCCTGTTCAGTTTTCGTACCCCCTCATCATCGGTATTCTCGCGTACTCCAAAGATTCATTCGAAGGAAGAAGTGCGTACTGCTCGGGATTCACAGCTAACAGTGAAGGAGTATGCGAATATTTCTCATCTTCCCATTCTCACACCCTAGTCGTTTTTCCGTTAACCTTATGCCTAAATGACGATTTTTCAGTATCTCATGTTCAACCTCTATCTCGTTCTCTTCCTCGATATTCTCAATACTCTCGTCTCTCTTTTTCTATGGAAGTTCAATGAACGGAGACTAATAACCGAGTCAGTCTACTTCTTATTTCGTCTGGGACGAATCACCTGGAAAAGAGCGACTAGAGAAACAGCACTTTTGAACTGAGACTAAGCAAATGACGAGGAGGAAGAGAGACGAAACAAAGTGAGATAGGATGTAAACGATTGTGTAATCAGCAGACAATCGTACGATCTCGCTCGTTCTTTCCATCGTCGACAGAATATCTACGCCATGCAACAATTCCTTCCCGTCGCTGCACTCCATGCTGTATTCTACATCCTTTTCTTCTGTAAATCCATTCAATTCCTATTCAGAGAGACATTCGTATTTCAGTGACAGTTTACTTCAGTCAATCCCTTCGATCCAGTATGAGTCCTGGATGGTATTTGTTCACGAGTGTCGTGGCGAATGTAAGTGATGATGAGGGTAATGACTCATCATGGTCCACTCTACAGGTGATTCCTCACTATTGTTTCCTCTGTCCTCTCATCTTCCTCTTTCTCATTAGACGAGGTCGATTCAAACGAGTCTCCCATGTCCACAGTATGGTCAATCCTGGGAAGAAACCCAATGATGTACGTTGTTTTTCTCCTTCGAGTACTAACCACAATGCGAGCGAATCTCATGATTTTTACGCGCGAATCTATATTTCCTCTATGTACGAGATCTCTCCCTGAATATCTCATGACAATAGGAGTCCTCACTTGTACTACTCTCCATTCTTCCTTCAGATGTACTTCTCTGCACTCAACGACCAATGGCAGTGATTACGTTGTCTGCTCAATATTATTTCTCACTACTCGAATTATTGGTTTCGCTTCATGACACCAAACGCTTCGCTTTGTAATTTCATGCGGGTGCCTCATAAATTGGTTCCATATTAAAAGCTCCCTCTGATAGCTAGTTGCACCTTCTACTCTCTTTGATATATTCCCACTTCCGAATAGAAGGAAGTGAGAATATTCCTTCATCGAAGGTCTTTCTATTTTACCCCCCCCCCCTCAATGCCACGAATGAAAACACGGATCAGGTTCACATCAGTAGCCTCTCCATTTCCAACGACAATTTATCATACCATACGTGAACAAAAAAGTTGTATTTGTGCATTGAATGCCCTCTTACTCTTCACTGCTCATTACTCCTTGTCTCCTTTTCTTCGCTCATCTCATTCAGTTCACCACCTCCTCCTATTTCTCTCCTTAGATGGTCGATCACTGTTCCCTCGCGAAAGAAATCGCTGGTCTTGGAGTTCTCCATGCTATCGATTGGGTCCAGGTGATTCGTTATTCATTTTCCAACATTGAATCTTCATTTCACAGTTCATTCTTTCCATCGTCGCATTCATTCTCGTTACGTACACTCTTCACTTCTATGTGAGAGAATCGATGTTTGATCGACCCTTCAAGGTAGAACATCTTCAGAAGTGTATCTAGATGTATTAGACCTAGACAAGCAACTTATAAATTGAGGAGTTGATCTATGCTCATTACTTGACCATCGCAACACAATCCCTTCTCACTGCCATGGATAAGGTCGAGTGAACTTCCCTTCCAATGAATTCTTTCTCTTCATTCAGGCAGCTAACATCATCGAGAATTTCGCATCCGACCCCTGCAACTTCCTTCTTCCCAAGGTACTCCCCTCTCTCTCCCTCCCTCCTCATCCTCTCGATCAGCCCTTCTGTTTCATTCGAGTGGGAGGAATGGCATCCATCGCTACTTTCGTCGTTCTTCATCTCGCAATGTCCATCAAACAATCTCTCTCTGTCTTTCTCTTCACTGAACGAGTGCAAATTCGAGTGACGAGACCGTTGATTGGATGTTCGGTGAGAGATGATTGGGTACTACGAAGGAGAGGACAACACAGAGATCTTCGAGTCATCATAAACCGGCCATTTCTCAGATTCTCTATGCGATTGGCTTCGCAATCTACGCATTTCGTAATGAGAAATGGACGGGAGAATCGGCGTATTGCAATAGTTTCGACGACGTTGACCATGGGGTTTGTGAATGGAGGAGGAGGAAAAGAAGAATAACCATTTTTCAGTATCTCATGATCAATCTCTACATAATGTTCTCAATCGACTTCACAAATGCGTGGTGGTTATTCGGATTGTGGAGATTCACGAAGAGAAGATTGAAGAAAGAGTGAGTGAATCGAATATGAGTTGATTGATCGTGACATTGCAGGAAGTGTTTCAACCTCGAAGCGGCTTTTCTTCGTCAACAGAATCTCTATTCGATGGAACAATTCCTCCCCATCGCCACTCTCCATGCACTCGCTTACGTCCTTTTCACGCGTAAGTTCACTCTTATTTGATCTTTCACGATGAAACATTTCAACGCGTGCTCAGTTCGCATTTGAAGATTGTATTTCTATTCAGTATTCTACACAATATCGTACTCTATTCGTCCCAATATCAGTGAAGGCCAATTCATGATACTTAGTAATCTATCCAATGCGAGTTTTATTCGAAAAGCTTGATTCTCAATCCCCCACAATCAGATCTTCCCCATCTACTGTGTGATCTGTCCTCTCGTTCTCATTCGATTGCTGACAAGAGGAAGGATGAGAAGACAAAGAACGATGAGGAATATGGTGACTCCAGTGAATCAAGAGGTGAATATCTACCAAAGATTCCAATGAAGAACACTCGGAGAGTGTCGAGAGACGAATTCGTAGATGGACCCCAATACAAAACCCTTGCAGATCTACTTCTCAGCTCTTCGCAAGCAATGGGGAAGCGATTCTCCTTCGACCAGAGAAAGACCATACACTCTCCCCGTTCACATTCACATATCAGACGCAAATGAGTAATCAACTGTTGTTATCAGTTTATCGATTTCATCTTCGGATTTCCTTGATTCTTCGCCCTCAGTACTCATGGATCTGAGATGGATGATTGAGATGGATAAAACATTTCTTTCCTCTTACTTCATAGAAGAAATCAGGAACGAGAATAACTTTTGATCCTTCTCTCTCCACATTTCCATTATTGAATATCTCCCACGATTCTCCATTCCATCTGAATACTTCCTTCTTTCCTCCTTTCCCTCTTCTCTTCTCACTTCTCAGCATAAGCTCCTCTTCCGTTGTTTCCCCCGAAGACGACGATTGAATTGCGATGGAATTGCATCGCACTCGCAGAACTTCTGAAGGATTGATCTTTGATCTCCATTCTAAGAGATCAAAGATCACCTCGCAGTGATCATTCCTGGTTGTTCTGTCCATTTCCCCTCAGTCATCTTTCTCTTGTACACACTGGTCACTCTCTCCTTCCCAGTGTATCCTCCGAAGATGAAGAGAGAAGCACCCGAGGGACCGTTCTAAACGGAAGATTAAGGGGTACTGTAGTCAAAGGGTATACGGTACCTGACTGATCATCGAATGACCAGAGAATTCTCTTGGTAGTTTCCCTGCCGTTCTCCATTCTCTCTCTTTGGGAAGATACACATCAATTTCCGAGAGGACCTGTCATTCTCCTTCTCTCCTCTCTTTCTTCCTTCTTCTCACCTTATTACTCGATAGTCCTCCACTGACATATATCATATCTCCCAATACACAGGCCGCTCCATCGGCCCGTGCATGAGGCATGTCTCTACAAGGGAGGGATTGAGTAGAGAGATTCCCCCCCTCCTACGTCAATTGAGTCCAAGTGTCCTGCACTGGATCATAGCATTCGACAGAAGAAAGACGAGAGACGAAGTGTTGATTCCCTCCCATCACATAGATCTTCTTATTGTACGTCACCACCTGAGAGTACGGTAGTCCGATAGGTCAGAGAAATAATCAGACCATATTGCCCATATTGGCTCTCTTGTCATTCATATCAGCACATCTCTTCCATTGTCCATTCTCGAATCTCCACCTGCAATAATCTCTCTCCCCTCCCTCTCCTTCCCCTTCCTTCCTCTCACATCTTCTTCGAGTAAGCTTCTTGAGTGTCTCCTCCTCCGAATACATAGACGACTCCATTGAGAACAGTGACTGCATGGTAGACCAGAGGGGCCGGCAGTTGCATCATCTGCAGTTCCCTCCACGAGAACGAATCCTGAGAGGAGGAGGGATGAGGGGGAGGGGGGGGGGAGGGGGGAGGGACTGACATGGTCGAAGTAAGCAGGATGGGGTTGGTACTTCCCATCGATCGTCCCTCCAATCAGAAGGAAGACATCTCGATGAATTCGCTGT
>LS598510.1:495805-507365 GCA_900490775.1 Pristionchus maxplancki
GGGAATAGCACAGTGAGAGTCCGCTAAACCCTCTCTATAATTGTATTGAATAAGTGCAAATAGTCAATTGAATCTCTTCCCTCGGGTCACTTTCTCGTTTTCACTTTTATTCTCCACTTCTTCTCTCACATTATACTGAGACTAGTCTCGGATTAGGCCAGATTTGAGGTGTTCTTGCTTGAGGAAAAAGAGAAGAGAGAGAGAGAGTGAACCACTTGAGGAGAGAGAGATGCTCTTAGTCTCATCCATTCCGTTCCCAATATATCTCCTTCTCCTCCTCCTCCTCCTCCTCCTCCTCCTCCTCCTCCTCCTTCTTCTTCTTCTTTCCAGTACCTGCTTATCATTCCCTCACTTTCTTCTTCTTTCCCTCTACTTTTTCGTTCCGCTACTTCTTCTCTTGTCCACAGTCAACTTCGTTCTCTCTCTTTCTATTCGATCAGAATGGAGAGGAATCGTGCACTCATTCAGTCACTTTGATTCTCCATTGCAATTGATCTTTTCCTTCGTTCGGTCAATTTAAGTTCAATCGTATCTCATCTTTTTCTGTTGTTCCACTGAAAACATCTGATTTTACAGTAGTAACGACTGTTCTTTCGGTCAATCAGAGTGCAATCACCTCCTCTCTTGATCTTTTTTCTATTGAAAACATCTGATTTCTATCGGACAGGGTGGTTTGATTCACCCAAAAAATTGAACGTCGCATCTCTTTCACGGTGTTTCGAACACGAAACCTCCTCATTTTTCTTGTCTCGCTCATTTTACTCTCGAGAACCGTCGATATTATCTTTCCTTCCTGAGGGGTTGAAGGTTGAGAGAGAGGAGAAGGGTCAGAGATTTCATTAGATAAAATACTGTTGTAAATTGCCAATTGTGTCTTCCCTCTCACTCAAAGTGTTGCTTATTCTTCTTTTCTCCGACTTCCGAATAAAATTCCCGTTTTCAATGTTTATGAATGTGCCCGTCACCTTCCATTCCTCACGCCTTCTCTTCATTCATTGCACTTCCTTTCATTCTTCTCTCCATTTACCTGAATTGACCATTCCCATCCCGTTTCCATCACTCTTTTACTTTCTCTGATCTATCGAGGTTATTGCTCTTTCCATCTTCCCGGTCCACTGAGCTCTTCCCCTCTCTTCCCCCTCTCTCCCCTCTCTCTCTTCCCTATCCAATGCTTTTCTATTGATCATTCCTTCTCTGGATCATCCTTCTTCCTCTAATCCCATTCTCCAGTCTTCGTCCATCATCTTCGTTCGTTCTCTCTTTCTTCCCTTGTAAATATGCCCAGGAATAGTCGAAATAATGGAGAATACACGTACTTTTACTCGCGATATCGAAAGGAATTTAGAGAAGAGTAGGGCAACATAGTTGTGATCTCTAACTAAGAGTAGGGCACTATATTGGAGTAAAGGTAGTCTGTGTTCCTCTTCTCTTCCTTCCATTCGCTCATCTCCTTTTCCTGACGTGAGATTGACGTAAGAACACATTGGATTGCAACAAATTTGTAGTGATCGAATGACATTTCATGGATTACTTTGTGCTGAGCTATCACTACATTTCACACTTCACTCGACGTTGAATAGGAACAATTTTGACACTCTATTTTTGATGGACGAACAGAAGAGCACGCCAAAATGGAAGAACGTGAAAGGTGTCTGGTGAATATGAAATGTTGTTGAGCAAATATGTACACAAAATATGATTGTATCGTGGTTTTTGATCGAAATTCAGATCATCAGATCAAAATGAACAGATCAAAGGGAGGAAGAACGTCATTCAGTAAACGAGCACTGGAACGATAAACCACGTTTTTAGCGAGTGAATTACGGCTAATTTGATCATATTTGTACATATTTCCGTTTCTCGCCGAATTTTGACGTCCATCCTGAATTAGTTGGGCAATTTGCGTTATCTCACACGTTGATCACACCGTGTTTTGCCCTCTTTTCAGCCATTGAGTTCTCTCGTTTCCCTTTCTCTCTCTTCCTTTCCCTCCCTTCTCCTCTTCCCTCCTCCCCCTCAACTCCATTCATTCGACATACGGAATGCACTATCCATTCCATTTACTATTTAATGCCATCTCCCACCCTCACCTTCTCCATTCTTCCATTTGTAGATTTCCCACTTGACTTCTCCATTCAAAAGTGTCCTCTCCTCCTTCAATCAACATCTCTTCTCTTTCAGTTTCTCAATAATGTCTGATGCCGTCTTTGCAACAGTCGACGCTCTTCACAGACTTTCCCTCGGAAACGACAATCGAATGGAAATGAAAGTGAGATTCGACTTCTATTCGATCGTCTTCAATCATTTCTTCTTCAGTCTTTCCACACTGGAACTAGAACGTGGAGGAAAAGTCGATGGGGAAGAATTATCGAATCTGGTGAGTACCATTCACACTGCTTACATTCACCATTGTCTTCAAATGTGAATCGTTTCTATATTAGATCCTTCGATCTCCGAGGAATCTCTCAGTCTGCCTGGTACTTCCCATCTACCCGAAGCTGTGGTCCAACAATTAGTGATGTTGAGGAGATCGACTGCTCTCGAGAAGGTCCGTCCCCTCCCTCCTCCCTCTCCTCCTCATCCTCCTTCTCTTCAGGCCTTCCCTCTGTCCGATTCCCTTCTCATCGCTCGATCACCCGACAATCTCCTCATAGTCCACAATGATCGAGTGAGAAGAGTCAGGGTGAGTCAGTTCTTCCCCTCAGGGTCACGAGAATGACTAATCGAACACTTTTCTATCAGTAGGAAGTATCTACTTACTCAATGATGGTCATCATGGCTCATTCAAGCTCATTCGTCCAACCTCAATCTTTCAGCGGGATGCCACAGCTCCTCGAGTCGATTTCGCCTTCGATCTCTCGAATGGATCCATTATCTACGGTGGAATAAACATGGCCAAACACGCGTGTCTTCAAGTTCAGATGGCATCTTCCATTGAGGAATTAGAGAGAACAGGTGATTATTGACCATTATTCGTATTCGCCCATTAATTGACCTAATCTATGAGGACGAAGAGGGTAAATAATGACGTCTTCCTGTCTGTCTCCCCTTGATCGCCCCCCTCCCTTCCCTCACTTGTTTATACTCTCCCGCAGTCTCGCAACCTTGGCAGTTCAGAACCATGCTATCACACGTAGAAATCTGACGATAATTACCTCGTGTAAGATCTCTCTTGACCCTCTCTTCTTGCAGTTTCATCTCTGGAAGGAGGAACTCCTCTATTCCGTCGATATCCCTCTTCCACTTCTGATGATGGACCATCCGACTACTCGAAAGCTCTCTTCTCACTCCAACACAATCAACTGAGAGTGGTTGTCCCCAAGATGAATAAGGAGGGAAAGGTGAGAACTTATTCAATCTCTTTCTCCAACATTCTCGATGACCACACCATTGAATGTTCTCCTTTCAGTCGTGTCTCTCCATCCTCACCTGCGTCATCCCTTCTGGATCCATCGAGGAATCATCTCAACTCCTTTCTTCTTCTCTTCCTTCGTCCTTCTGGAATTCCCGTCGCTCGATGTGGAATGATCAAATAATTGGCCTTGTCGATCACAAATTGATCACTATCCATGTGAAGACTGGACAAGTCAATTCAAGAGAAGTCGACCCCTCAATCAATTCATTCACTATTTCTCCCTCTGGTCAACTCTTCCTTCTCTCTTCCTCTGATGTTCATTCTTTTTCCCATCTCACTGCCCCTCTCCTCTCCTCCCTCGCAAGAGATACCGTACTCAGTAGACTACCGTACTCCCTTCGATCATCAATTCCCGTTGGGACCACGGATGCCATGATTGTTCACACTGTCCTCTCTTGATTCTTCCCTGTATCTAGGCTCTATTTCTAATTGGATCTGATTCTATCTCGGGTTTTCACTCATATGCGTACAACGATAATAAACGGTTCTGCATTTATACTATTTGTTCTTCAATAACAGAAGTTGCTGACAGAACAGGGAGATTTCTCACAGATGAAAAGATGCTCATTTGAGCAGTTTTCAGAGTACCTGAAAGAGGAAGATTGAAATGAGAGATAACGAAACAGAAATGAACATACCACGCACTGTTGAATCCCGTAGTCTGAATTGCATATGCACAATTTCCTCCATTTGGTTGACCACTAGCCCATTTGGTGTACGAAGAATTACTCTGAAATGTCAACATACTAGATGATGCAATATCCGATCCTACTCTAACCGTATCAATCCATTCCCAATCCTTTCCATTATTCTCGTATCCAATCCAGAATGGAATCTTTGCTCCGAATTGAGAGATTACTGAAATATCATCAGAATCTTGATAAAATTTAATTTCTCTAACCTCCGACTAGGAAATATTCCTTCTGATCATCGTGAACAGTAGAAAGGAGCGATCCGGATGATGCACATTGGTCCTTTGCAAGAGGAAAAGTGGCTGTGATTGGTTGAGAGTTGTAGCAACCACCTAAATAAGTATTTTTTTCATTGAAAATAACATTTAATAACTAACGACTGGGTGTTTCTCTTTCATCCGAATCATCACTGAATCCAGTCTGATATTGAGGACAGAAACAATTGGCTGGAATTGACCCATTCCCTCTCTTCTCATCTCCTCATCTTCTACTCCTTACCATCACAAATCATCTGAAGATCGAGATTGACATCATTTCTGAATCCAAGATTGTAATATCCAGGAGAAGAAAGATCGCGAAGAGAGGGGACTGATCTAGAGGAGGGAACTTCTAAAATGATGTCATTGCTTTGATTCGGAGATTTCGATCTGACCTGTAACAGCAATGATTCCTCCTGAGTTCTTGAAGGAATCTCCGGGTGAATTCTGAAGTGCTTTCGACTGTGAAAAATTTATTTTAAAAGAGGATGAAGAGGCATCAGAGGCAGTTATGACATAGATCAATTGTCGAGAAGTTCTATTCGAAGCTCGAGAGAACATGTCAATTGCAGTGGAGATTCCACTGCAAATAATCTCAGTTTTCCCTCTTCAATTATGATTCTCACTTTCCAATATTGGCTTCTGGTGTAGATGATGGACTAAGATTGATCGAAGGATTGAATGGGGAAGAAAGGTCCGAGATGATCTGAGCGACTTAAATTATCTTTCATTCTATAGTGCCACAAGGGCCCGAAAAAGCATGCATCGGTGGTTCAGTGATAGAATGCTCGCCTGCCACGCGGGCGGCCCGGGTTCGATTCCCGGCCGATGCAATTCCTTTTGCATTACCTGTGCTTTATCGGACACTGCAACTAGTCCAACTCTTGAATATTTAATGCTTGTAGTGTTAGAATCTGTTGAACTTCCATCATTTTGAATGCTTAGCGAGTTGGTGATTGATTGAACGAGGGATGTAGCCTGGGAAATTTCGATTGATCGGATGGGAACTGAATCAAACCTTGTTCAGATTTGTACTATCCATTGATTGAGAGACATCGACTAGGAAAATGATATCCAACCAAAGATCAGAAGAGAACGAAGCTATTCCATTGGTGAGATCGCATCCACAAGAATAGTCAGCTGAATTAGAAAGGTATTGCCAAGATTAAGGGAGAATTCCCTTACTGTCTCCTTTTACTGGAGTAATAGTAGTTGGAGAGTCAGTGGTTAGGGCTGAAGATAAGTAATTTTACTTCATACTAAGACAGGAACTAACGAGATGAAATGATTCTGAAGAAGAATGAATCCTCGTCTCTCCAGTAGTTCGATGTCCCAACTTTCGTGTAGTAATCGAATGAAAGAAGATCTGCTTCCATTGACATGTGAACAGAGGTGGTATTGAGACTAAAATACGCATTCTTTGACCGTATGGGAATTATTTACTGACGGGACGGATTTGGTCTTGCATGGATTCCTTTCACAATCAGTCGCTGCAGTGATAACAATGTTATTGCCTACTTTGGCGTCCATTTCATAGATTCCATCAATTTAAAAAGTGACACGGTCACTGAAAACATGGTTTGTCGATATAAATATAACTTTATCAGTAACGATAGACTAGTTCTTACTCAGCATCCAACCACAGGAACTTATCGTCATCTCCGTGCTGAATGAGATTATTCGACTTTCCTGATCCCATCACGATAAAATCGAATTCATAATATCCGATCGAAACTGAGAGATGAGAATAGACTTTGAATGGAAGAGGAACGTACGATATCCTCCAGTTCCAGTGTTAACCAATCGAATGTATCCATCATCAGGGATCGAGACGGTGATCGCAGTGTCCAATCCCCACACGGACAATTGATCGTCGCATCTGAAATAAAAGAGACTAGGGTGGAAAGTTCACTCAATTCTTACTGAGCACTTCCCATATAGAACATTTCTTCCTCTTCTCCATTTCCTAATCCAGTGAAGAAATCGAGTTTCTGTTGTGTATTATTGCACGCGAATTCAAGTAGAATTCCTCCTCTTGGAACGACGACTGTGATATTTCCAGCGGACGTCGAATAATGGGCTCGCTACAAGGAGAACAATCTCATCTCGTCAATCGTCTCCTCTAACTCCTTCATCTCTTGCAGTTACGATGGTGGATTGAATGGAAGAGAAGAGAACAGTGAACTCTTGATCACATCCAATTCCCTCTCCTCCATCATCTCTACTCGTCACTATTCTCCATGTATCCGCAGTTGAATTAACACAGCCTCCAGCTTCGAACACTTCGATTAGACTGAAATGGTAAGGTATGCAAGATGGCAGAAAAGGGGGTCTAACCTCCACTGATTCTTTCCTGTTCCGTCTTGGATGGAGATCTCAGTGACGAAACCAGCCATTACACTCTTAATATAATGTTCTACTTCATTGAAAGAAACAATCTTACGTAATCACCGAGGGAGACACATGCGTAAGTAGCAGAAATTGGTGTCTTCTTCGAGATCATCTGGATTGGAGAGTTGCTTCTTTGTAGTGTGGTTCAAAAACAAAGATTCTTACATCCTTCACTTCATTGCATGAGAACACAAAGGCATCGATGTCTGAAGAAAGAGCGTAAATGTAAGGGACGACATTGAAATATCAGACCACAGACGGCGAGTAGAAGGAGTGGGAGTAACAACCTCATCGTTGAGAAGAACGATGAAGAATCGACCCTTTGTATCCCTCGAGAAGGGGAAGATTAGAAGAAAAGTCCCGTTATCAGTTGAATGATCGATGGTGAGAAGGAAGGAACTACTCTGATGGAAAGAGAGAGAAGAGATGGAAAAGTAGACTAACGAACTGTTGAGACTAACGAAAAAAAGTGGTTCAGGGGCGTTTCCTGTTGTTTCAAATCCGTCCGAAGTCCTACACTGTATTGGGAAAAGCTGTTAATCTGTAGACTGGTTCTTCGTGCAAAATAGCTAGGAATCAATGATGTTGCACGTGTTTATTCTCACACTTCGAGGAGACTAACAAAAGTAAGAAAGCGAATCAAGCACAGAAATTGTCAACGGAGCATGGAGGACGCTGGCAGATGTAGAAATGATCATCCGAACAGTCCTCGGAGAACCTGTAGGAAAAGAAAGAAGAGTGAGGAAAGAGTCTGAATGAATATACCATGCACTGTTGAATCCAACGGTTTGTTTCGAAATTGAGCATCTTCCTTGTGATGAATTCGGCTGATCCGAAGACCAATTGGAATATGTTGAATTATTCTGAATGAAATCGTGGTTTGGATTCTCATTGATTCCTCTCACATCATCAATCCACTCCCACTCTTTTCCATTGAATTCTAATCCAATCCAGAAGGGAATCTTAGGACCGAAGATAGAGATCACTGCAATTCCATTGTTTAGAACTCTTTTCAATCAGTGAAACTGTTCACATTGAAGAAGGAATAATTGCTTTTCTTGATCGTGAATCGTAGTGAGAACGGCTCCTTCTGATTGACAAGCTTCTTTCGCCAGTACATAGGGATCAGTGGAGGAGGGAGAATGATAACAGCCACCTGAATGAAAGAGGTGCGGTTCTTCGTCAGTGATTGCGACCAAACCAAGTGCTGTTTCCCTCTCCGAATCATCTCTCGTAAAAGCACTCAATCCAGATGGACAGATGCAATTGGCTGAGATATCGACGTGATTTAGAAGAGACACTGAATTTCCTACCATCGCAAAGCAGCTGCAGATCAACGTTGACATTATCGTTGAATTTGGTGTTGAAATATCCAGGAGAAGCCAATTTGCTAAACCATGTGACTGCCAGTGAAGAATCGACTTCTGAATGGAAGAAATGTTAATGGGAATGGAAACCGAAAACTCACCAGTGACTGCAATGAGTCCTCCATTCATCTTGAACATCTCCACATCAAAAGAAGCATCGTAGAATTGATTGGATCGAGGTTGATTCGAATATCGAGAAGTATTGGATGAATCAGAAGCAGCAATGATGAAGATGAGTTGACGAGTGGAAGAACGATGAGATCGTTTGAAGAGATTCAGAGCTGATTCTATTCCACTGAGAAGAGATTTTTTTAGAAAAGAGTTTCGAATATCACGCAAACATTCCAATATCCGCTTGATCGAAAGTCGAGGGAGTCAGTTTGAGAGGAGAATTCACAGCGTTGGAGAGACCATTGACTACCGGAATTAGAAAAACGAATGTTTAAAATGTTTTCAAGACACCGTCTATGAGAGGAATGAGCTGGGGTCAAGGTCCGAATCAGTGATGATTATCTCTTTTTTGCTCACTTCAGCCTTATCAGAAGCGGCGACAATTCCAACACGAGAGAACTGGACCGAAGGAGGAGAAACATTCCCGATTGTAAGTGAAGAAACGATGGAATCGATCATGGATGATGCCTGCAATCAATTGTCTGAGATGAATGAGAAAGAATGTCGTCATACCTTCGTAATTCCATCATTTCCCATTGCTTTCGAGACGTCGACTATGAATACGACGTCGATCCAGATGGAAGATCCGAATTCCGCCTTCCCATTTGTCAATTCACATCCACACGAATAATCGGCTGGAAGGAACGTGATGGCGTTAGATTGCTTGGAAACACTCACTGCTGGGTTTAGGAGGAGGAATGGTGGGCGGAGGTTCAGTTGAATCGAGAGCTGTAACGAGTGAATTATGAGACGGAGAGGGATGGAAACTGACGAGTAGTTGCGATTCGAATGAAGAACATATCGGAATTCTTCCATTGATCATCTGGAACGTGAGTGAAATAATCAATGGCGAGGAAATCGGCCTCGAGAAGAAGATGAACGTCGTCCGATGGAATACTCAAGAGAAGGATTCAATCTCTTGCCACGGATGGGCTCTCACGGATTGATTGAACCCGTGCAATTGTTCTCCTTGCACTGTGCAGATAGTACGAGTGAATTCGCATTAATCGGATCGAATTGAGCGAATCCATCGATATGGAATTTGAGATCATCACTGAAATGAGGGGAAGATTCCTAAATTCTTGCATTTTCTCCAACCTCATTGATGGTGATAACCACACGAATTTATCATCTTCTCCGTGTTGCACGATTGCATTCGATTTACCCGATCCGAGGAGAATGAAATCGTACGAGACCGAACCGAGAGAAACTGAATACGAATATTAATTCGGAGAGAGGCAATCACAACGTACGATATGGTCCAGTTCCAGTGTAGGTCAGCATGATATATCCATCATTGGGGACGTTTATTGTGATTGCATTGTCCCATGCGAAGACTGAGAGACGATCGTCACAACTGAAAAGGATTCATTCTCCTCAGACCCTCCATCACTTGACTCACTGTGAACTTCCATAGTAGAACATCTCTTCTGCCGCTCCATTACCCAATCCAGTGTAGAAGTTCAGTGGCTCATTGGTATCTTTGCACGAGAAATCGATGAGAATTCCTCCACGAGGGGCGACCACTGTGATGTTGAACGCCTTGTAGCTTTGATGATGCAACTGAAACACGAATAGAATCGAATGAAATACGTTTCGAGTGATTGAAATACGTTGTTTGCTGCATTGTATTAAATTTAGTTCAACTCACTCCTGAATTCTTGGCAGTGACAAGATTCGTTTGAATGGAAGAGAAGAATACGGTGAATTCGTAAGTGCAATCTATCCCCTCTGCTCCATCAGCCCGATCAGTCACTATTCGCCATGCTCCCATTGATGAATACTGTGAAACGCATCCGATTGACGCTGTTTGAGCGAAACTGAAAATAGGATTCGATTTGGATCAAAAGATATCTTATATGGATTACCTCCATTTTCCCTTTCCAGATCCATCGTCGAAGAAAACTTCAGTTGTGAATCCAGAACTCGCCGGAATCTGTCACATGTTTGCATTGTTTCATTTTTGCGAATGATTAAGCTCACGTATTGGTCAAGTGAAATGCACGCATCAGTCGTAGGAAATGGAGTTTTATCGCGGATCAACTGAAATTTTCAAAATCCACCGAGGACAAACGCTGATTGTTCACCTTTTTTACTTGTGTGCAAGTAAATGTGAACGCATTTACACCTAAAATGGATGAAATTCAAAGTAATTGAAGGAAGACCCACCCGAAAAAGAGAGCAATAAAATGAAGAGAGCGGAATTCATGGCGAGAGGCAAGAAGTAATCAATTGTGCTCCGATTTTATAATCTCATCGATGCTTACAAAGAGGCTGATTGATCACTCCTCTTATCGATGGGTGATTGATCTCAGGAAGAGAACCGCAATTGAGCACGGATTGAGCACAGGGAACATTCGGAATATGGAAGAGGTGATTAGAATGGAGAATCATCAAGATAGCTTTGCTACTGGGTGTGAAGCTAACAATGAGACGTGTCGCTACAGATTCGATTCCTTCTTTTCCTTCGTTCTCACTTACTGATCACATGGATTTTTGGTTGGACGACATGTTGCTTTAGGATAATTGACCTTTGACCTTGCGTGTATGAATCAAGACATACAAATAACCCGGCGTGAGTTTAGAATGGGTAACCTAGAACGTTGAAGGGCATCGTTAAAATGCATTGTACGATTACATATTATTAGTTTAGTATAATTATCTGACGGAAACATTTTATTTCAGTCATTTCTGTGGATATCATCTGAACTTCTTTAATAAAGAGGCATGGCGGAATAATTTAATTTTAACTCATGAGCAAGGAATGGAATATTGACATAATTACACATGAATGTAGCAAATTAAAAATGAAGTCTCAGCAATTCAGTTACAAGCACAGCATTCTATGCCTACAGAAAAGGGGGGATAACTTTACATATCGAACTGCAAACTCGAAACTTGACGGATTGCTGAAACATATCGCTATTCTCATTCTGAACAAGGGGATTAATTTTGAATTTTCCCGCGTTGCCGTATTCGCGATATAAGTCGCTGTCAACTACTTTTTTTGCCATTCTGGGATCGTTTTCGAAAACCTCTACAGAAACGCCAATATCTGAGGTCCATTTCATTTTGACATTCTACAAATTTTTTATTCCGTCAAATCACCGTGCGGTTCATATTGACATTTTCAGAATTTTTTATTTTGCCAAACTCATTTGACACTTTTAAAATTTTTCATTCTGTCAAATCTCGGTGTCTTTTCACTGTTGAATCGTAAGATATTTATCAATTCGTTGTTCATTACTATACGATGTTTTCAGGGTA
>LS598510.1:507970-521038 GCA_900490775.1 Pristionchus maxplancki
CATTTTGACATTCTACAAATTTTTTATTCCGTCAAATCACCGTGCGGTTCATATTGACATTTTCAGAATTTTTTATTTTGCCAAACTCATTTGACACTTTTAAAATTTTTCATTCTGTCAAATCTCGGTGTCTTTTCACTGTTGAATCGTAAGATATTTATCAATTCGTTGTTCATTACTATACGATGTTTTCAGGGTAATTTCAGTTCCTTTTAGCTTCAATCGTTTGCCTCTTCTGAAAGTCCGGCAGCCACGTTTTTGCAAGAGGTGATCTGAGAAGATGCGGATTAGGCATTAAAAAATCTCACAATCAGCGTGGATTACCTCTTCTCTAGTCCTCAGTCCGGATGTTGTGGTGTTTACGAGCCGAGAAAGTGTTAGATTTGGTGATAAAACAAAAGAAAAACAACAAAACTCACATTAAATACTCAATAACATCCTCGTTACACCTCGAAGCACAGCAACAGTTCTTGGTCTGGGATTTCCATACGGAGAATTGGCTCGAACGCCACTGCTTGAAGGCCTCGTTCCTCCTCCATTCTTCGAAACAACCACTTCATTCACGACGGACAACGAGAAATGAGTGTTGTTTACCATTGTTCTAGTTAATTTTACATTCGAAATTGAACATTTGAACTCGTCCCTTTCCCATTTCTCATCATTTCGCTCCCATTATCCCATCGCGATTGGTCGATAGTGCGAATTCGTCGAGTGGAGAATAAGATATGGTGAGTTTTTTTAACACTTGTTGAACCTTTCGAACATTCCTCTTGCCTTAAAACGTAAGACTGCAGTGGAATGGGCAGGATAGTATAAAAAAATTTCAAAAAGTCGCCCGTAGCACATAGTTAGGGCCAAGACTCCTAGGGATGGTAAGTAGACTTCTCGAGCATAGTTTGGACCCAAAATGTTGATTTTTGATTTTTGTAATCGCGATTTTCAAATTTCAGATTTCGGAATCGAGTAAGGAGACGAGTAAGTCAGGTAAAATGATTTCAATTTGTTGCATCTTGAGTTCTGGAATCTGGATTATCTTAGGAGTTGTGTGAATAGCCCTGGCAGTGTGAATGAAAACTAAAACTAGCCCTGGCAGTGTGAATGACTGATGTTTTTCCAGGACGAGTTCATTATATCCATGGATGATGTATGGAATGGAGTAGATCAGGAACAAGTCGACGAATATGATTAGATAAGATAGTTTTGTCTCATCATGAATTAGTTGTAAAATCAATGAAACTAGCCGAAATCATGCACGATTTGGAAAGCACGTTATCGTTTGTTGATGTCGTGTACAAATAATTGATTATTTGAAAAACTAAATCCACATTTCCAGGAATCAGCCTTGAACTCGTGCGATTCGTCCAGAATAACGATGTTGGAAGAGGAAGAGATCAAGCTTACAAGTCCACTGTTTTTCACCTTGTCGAGAATAAAGAGTGATATTGTTACAAATGAAGTGCTGTGAATACCGTCGATTAAAGAAACACATCAAAAACACGAGACAAGGGTGCAACGAGAGAACCAGAAATGACATTCTGAAAAATTTTAAAAGTGCCAAAATCGAGAGCCGATCATTCTGACATTTTAAAAAATTTTGAAACGGTCAAAATGAGGGGAGAAATAACTCTAGCATTTTCTCTCTCTTTTTGGCGGTTTACGACACGTTTTCGAAAACGATCCCAGAATGGCAAAAAAAGTAGTTGACAGCGACTTATATGTTTCAGAGATATTTCAAATTGCGAAAGTGATTTGCAGTTCGAATATGGTAACGCGGGAAAATTCAAAAATTAATCCCCTTGTTCACCCTTATCTGGAGAGAACAAAGGGGGTCAGAACGCTGTGCAAGGAGTCATTTCTTCTCCGATGCAATTCTCTCCTTTTCCAGTTAGTTTGCGATGGAAATTCTTGAAACGCTTGAAATATGCTTGGATGCATACTTGAACACTTTTGAGTCCTCGTAGTGTCCAGTCATAAATGCATATCAATACTTGGCATAAGCACATGATCAGAAGCACAATAACTGAAACAATAAAGGTATGTACTTTCACTCTGGTAATATATCGCAGCATTCCCATCCGCAACAAAATGTCCCTTCAGGGCAGAGCCATGCGAAACGAGTAAGTCTGCAACAAATGAGTACATTTTGGCAATGTGATAATCTTACCGTTCTCCAGTCGTTAATAAAAATTGAAATGGAGCCAAATGGGGAAAAATATTGATAGGAGCAGAACATCTATGAAATGGTGAAATGATGATGGTCTTGTATTTGCATCATAGATCTCACCTATCCATCTTCGTAATATTACAATAGGAAATATATCTCTGATCGTTGGTAGCTGCATAGTTTACACATTCCTGTTGAGATGATAAGAGAGGAAGGTATGGTATGCCCCAGAAGTAATTGATTTGATTCTTGATTACTCTGTAAATATTTGTTAGTTTGAATTTTTGAATTTATTAAATTTAAAACTTTGAATTTATTAGCTTGAATTAATTAAATTTAAAACTAACGTGAATGGCTTCTTTGGATCCTTCACAATAAGTCTAGTTTGTATGATATCAGTGAAGGATGTGCTGTTCTTTTGCTGAAAATAATAATAGATGTAGAATAAATGCCCTTTAAAATACTACCTCGGTTTCTTGTTTTCTGAACACTGAAGTAAGGGATGTTTGAGAGAAAAGGGAATTGTACACTGTAGAACTGAAGACGAAAGGCTCCCTCTTTCCTTCACCTTTCCCACCGCCTCTTAAGCATTATTCATTATCATATATTATTATGTACAAATCAATAATGTGACATCAGTGACCTACCTAAACAGCCTAGCCACCACAACACCGTCATTCTTCAATAATGAACTCGATGTTACTTTCAGATGACCAGAGCCACGTGTATATGTGACGAAGTCTCCGCATGTTGAAGATACCTCTGTCACTAGAAGGAAATGATTATTTTACAGGTACTGATTAAACACTAGTAATTTATGCGTCAGTGTACTCACATGGAGGGGTTCGAACAATGATAGTTTGGAAAAGAGATAAAAGAAAAATGGAGAAAATGATCATCTCATTGAAATTACAAACTATAGCGAATGGACGTAAATTCGTCGTTACCTTGGTCAGTTCTGAAGGCAGATCCAAGTGAATAGATAGAAAGGTTGGAAGAAGAATACAGATGGATGCTGAGAAGAGAGAGACCACCAGGACTGTTCACTCTCCATCTCTCGTCTCTCTTCAGAAGAAACACAATCTCGCTTCCTCTCATTAAACTGTACCAGCTGGCAGAATCTACGAGATAAGAGGTCATGGAAGGATGTCTTTGATACAATTCGGGGTCACCAGTCGGGAGAATCAGCAATAAATGGAAACCACCATGGTCTTTTAAGAAATCCATTTTGATCAGTTAGCATGACACTTTCGACTCGTTGCATTGATGGGGGTTCGATATGTCGTTCGAGTGTATATTTATTATGCGAATGCTTCCGAAGTAGACGTTGAAACTAAAATTTATTTCCAGTTTACTAATTGATGAGAAATTTTTTTTTAATTCCTTCCATTCTAGGCGAAATAGTTCGAGTGCTATAGGAGTTCAATATATTTGCAGAATACAAAAAGACAAAGTGCTTCCACGTTTTAGATCGCTATCTAGACGAGAAGTGGTCACAGTGATACCTTTCTTCGCTTTAAATCGTGCTTCTGCATTTTTCCTCATCAGATTCGATCCAATTCACTCTTCAGTTCGGCATTGAATCACTAATTCGAAAGAAAGTGCTTCTTTCCGTTAAACGAACCATTCCCGTGTAATTGGAAGGTGCACTCCTATCATTTCAATCGGATCAATTCATCTTCTTTCGAGTAGATCAAAGGTCATTCATTCTCTCTCTTCTCGATTCTCCCATTATTCCCTCATGAGTCTCAAGCTTGTCTCCATTTCCATTGTCGTCTCAACTCGCAATGGACCATTATTCATTCTCCTTTCCGGATCTTCAATGAAGACGAATTATATTCCTCCCTTCTCACTTTCCATTGAACGGTGATCTCGACTCTTTCTCTCATTGGGCATTAGTCACTCTATACTATTCAGTCCATTCTTAACTTCCATTGGATCAAAGTAGCCGATTGACCCTCACTCTCCCCCAAGGTAGATTCCCTCCCACCCTCCTGTACCTGAGTATCTCTCTCCTCAGACAAAGAACCTCTCTCTGTTCAGTCGTTCACTCTCTCTTCTCTCTCCTCTCCTCCTTTCCCATACTCTCTCTCCCACATGACCTCTCTCCCATCTTGGTCACTATGCGTCCCTTCTTCCCTCCCTCTACCATGCCATTTATTTCCCCTCTTTCGTCCGCTTTTTATTCCCGTTCTTCCCCTCATTTCGCATGCCCTTCTTACACTCTTCTTCCTCTCTCTCCAGATGTGATCCATCTGTGATCGGGATCGGTCAATTTTTCCATTCCTTCCCTTTGATACTTCCATCTCTCAATCAAATAGTACTGTTAATCCCCACTAGAGGCCATGAGTTCCCTCTCCTCTATCCCATCCATCTCCGTTCATATTGGTCATTCATTCGCTATGTCTCATTCTCCCTTCTCTCTTTCCGTATCTTTCATGATTCCTCTCTCCACTTCTGACTACAAATCATTCGCTCACATTGTTTATCTTTGATCTCTTCCGTCTTCTCATTCTACTTCTTCTTATTTTATTGCCCCTCATTCAGAGTGAAGCTATTCCACTCCCTCTGCCATCTCCCCCTCTTTCCCATGCAAATGAACACTGTTTTGATCCCCTCCCTTCTCCCTTTCGTAACTCCAAACCCCATCTCGATCCTCTGAGAATCATCTTCACTTTCCACTGGTCATTTCCCTTCTTCTTCTTTCCTCTTCCCATCATTCGGCTCATTGCTCAAAGTGGGTGTGAAAATCTTTCCTCCAGAGATGGAGAATGACATTTGGAAGGAAGAATAGGAAGAAGAGATGGACATGGGAAACTGATCGTAATCTTCCCCTTAGCCAACCTTCTCTTCGAATCCCGTTCCTATTCCCATTGCTTCATTCGCGACTGTTTCATTGTTTCTGTGAAGGAATCTATCGCGAATCCTCATTGACCACATCCTCATTCAATATCTTCCATTCTAGATGGCCTCTACATCAGTAATTCGTCCTTCATTCGTTTCTTCTCTTCCTCCTTCGACTTCTTCCGATTGTTCCCTCAAAGGATATCGACAACTCGGCCATTTCCACAAGAAAGATGTACGTTTCCATCTCATTCTCGATGTTGATATCACCGCATCGAACCATTTTCTCAGATAGAATATCTCTAATTCAGGACGTGAAATTGCACATAAAGAGTAAGCTTGGAGGCGAATTTCGACGATTCTCAATCACTTTCCCCGGGGAGGATAAACCATGCTTCAATGTGAGCTCTCTTATCAGTTACGGTTTCATTCTTCGAGATGGGTTGAAGTGAGTAGTACCTGAAAAAAGGTTGAATGTGATGGTTGAGATCTTCGCAACTCGTCTCTTCTCTCTCCATTCACTCGACACTCCCGAATTACAAGAAGGAATTACGATTGAATACACTGATACAAGTGATGGAAGTCATCTACCAATCAATAGTGATGATGTGAGTATTCATTCATTATTCGTTTATTACACCTCAATGCTTCCTCGATTCTCTTATATTTCTAGTCTCTGCGTGGATAATTCATGGTTGATTTCAGACACTAAAAGCGGCGGTCGATTCTCGTCCTTCCCTTCTTCGAGTCTTCCTCCAGAGAAGAGGAGAGAGTATCGAGCAACAGCATGGATATGGATTGACTGCACAGGTGAGCGGAATGATTCAGATATCTGAGACCTTTTGACTGTTGTTTTGAATGAGGTATATTAGTCGTGGATGAACTACCGAAGATCGTATAGGTTTTCAAGTAATTATCGAAAGTGAAACCTATCTGTGTTGAGATGCTTCGTGAGGCGAAGAAACGTCCTTCTATCTCCGCTCCTTCTGATTTCCGTCGTGTTTCTGCAATCGTCGATGCGGATACTCTTCCAATTTCATTGAGGAGAGTTCAGTTGTGCAAGTACAAGAGTAATCTCCCTCTTGGATTCTACATAAGAGATGGTGAGTGTCATTATCTCATTGTATTCTATCACGAAGGGGATTCTGACTAGGAGTGGTCAATTCTTCATGATCATTTTCAATGATCAGTGATGAGCAACATTCTCGGACATTGGACGAAAATCGGTGGTTCGGCATGAAATGGGACGAAAATCGCGGCTCAAATCTTTGAAATTCGGGGGTCTGAGCTCATACACCGGGGGAATTCGCGGACAAAAATCGGGGGTACCCTCCTATATCCGACCTCGTGCTCATCACTGTCAATGATCCCTTTATAGGTATCTCGTATCGATATGGATTCGCTCAACCGGGAATCTTCATCTCTCGATTGGTCGACCATGGAATCGCAGCCTCTACTAATCTCCTCCATCCAGGCGATGAAATACTCGAAGTGAACGGAATCGATGTATGTAATCTTTTAATTATTTTTCATCTTGACTTACCATTGTTCGGCTTGCTCATTACATGCGAATGAAGCCCAAAATCTGATCCCCAATATTATACAAGACTAGCGTCCTACCGGCCGCTAGGCCTCCGGCGGCCCCTGCCGGGGGCGGGGGGCTCGCTACGCTCGCCCCATTTCGCTACGCGGTCGGCTTGCGCCCTGCGGGCGCGCGCCGACCGCTCCGCTAGTGGTGCGAGACGTAAAATGACCGAGCAAATCGGATTAGCCCTCTCACCCCTCCCTTGTCCCTCATTTAATCCAATCTATCTGCTCGATTCTGTCCTCCGGAAAATATCGAAACGCGTCTATATATATGGGATTGCAATCGGTTCTTATACGGCCATTCATTACAGGTGACAGAGAAGACTCTCGACCAAGTGACAGATATCATGATTGCCAATTCATACAATCTCATTCTCACTGTTCGACCCTCCCAACCAATGATTGCCTATGAATATGGAGGAATGCCCAGCCCATATGGTGAGTCTTCTCTTCTCTATTCTTTCTCTATCGGAAGTGAATCCGAATGTGATAGTCGTATCTCAGGATCAACTAATAGTCGATACGGAACAGGTCTCAAGTCGTACATGGATATGCCAGCAGCTCACGGTAGGTCAATCGATATGGGGAATCAATCGATAATCTCGTCTCAGGTACTCTCTCATCAAGGGGTTCATCAGGAGAGAACTCTTCGCCACCTTCGTTATCTTCTCCCTTTGGACTGTGAGGAAAGAGAGAAAATCATTTGAAATGTAGTCATTCAGACCGAGAGATTCCGTTCACTTTCCTTCTCCTCAAATTCCTTCTCATCATCCAATGATGTTCCCTCCTCCTCCCCCATTGATCCATCGTAAGAGTTGATCTTTGATCTTTCTCTAATCTCTAATCTTCCCAGACCATGCTCTTCCTCTTCCCCATCCAATGTATGTTTCTCCGATGAGAGGAATGCCCCTTCATCCATATTCATTCGGTGAGATTCCATCTATTCTTAATAATTCTTAAATGTCAAATAACTCATTCCAGATCCGAAGAGTTTCTCTCGTAATACCACTGTTCGACTCTCAGATAAGATAAAGAATGAGAAAGAGGTCAGTCAATTCTCCTCCTTCTGATCAATACTCTTACTTCCCTCCTTTCAGATTCAAATGCGATCTCGTCGGCCTTTCTCTCTCTACGCACCAAATTCATGAGATTACACGACTGATCCTTCTTCTCTTCGATCTCAGAGTGACATCAGAAGTTAACGGATAGTATTCTCTCACTTATTTGCAAACAGCCACTGCCTTCTCATCACTAATAAGCCTTTCCCTATGTCAAATGCGAGGTTCCATAATTATCACCTCAAGTGGGACTTCCCAAGTCCATTCTTTGTATATATTCGAAGTATCTCGAGAATTGTTGGTCAGATAAACGTTTTATGTTCAATACTCGTGATTTGACATTCCAATTTCAGCTGTTTCAATTACACGAAAAACATCTGTCCTTTCGAAATGGGGATTCCATTTCAGATACCTTGCCTAGTCCACATCACATTTCTCCTTTCTCCCATCTCCTATCCTACCTTCCTCTAACTTCTCTCAATTTCAGTCTTGGGTCCCACCATGGCAGTTCCATTCGTTGCTCTTCTCTTACTACTCTTCTTTGTTCCGACTACGGTAGAGACGAGAGAGCTATACGGTAGGCCAATCTCGTGATCTACAATACCCTTCAAATTGAGACCATCGTATGCCTCGACTTGGATCATTCACTGGTCGTCAAGTGATGGAGACAAGAAAGGGAGGTCGTCCTCTCTTCTTCCTCTTCCGTCCAAATGCCAACTATAATCTACCAGATGGAATTGATTCCGATTGATCAATAGTCGATGCACTGTCATTCCTTTCCCATTTCTCCATTCTTTTCACGACGAGAGAAGCACTTCGATGAATAAACGCGAACTGAGTATCGATTGTACACAAGAACTTCATTTCGAATGATTCATTGCACAAATTTACAAACAAAGAACAGATTATTTGTGGAAACATTCAATCTTGCCTAGAGAACAAACTAATTGAGCATAGATATGAAAATGGCAAAGGTTTCCTAGATAGAGACATGTTCAATCAGCACATATCTTGAGACCCAAATACATGAGTGAATACTGGAACAATAGAAGAAATGAAGTACTTTGTTGATCTCTGAGTAGATTTGGACTGCTAACAGCCAGAAAAGAACTTGGTAAGACAAAGGGAAGTACATGTATCGAAAGAAACAAAGAAAGGATGGAGAGATAGCCGTAATTGAGATGAATGTCAAAGTGAATGACAGTAAGTGACACCATTGAATTGATGCGGAGAGAAGAAAGAGAAGATAAGGGAAGCTACGTGCTACTTACGACGACCCGCTCTACAACAATTTATGAGATCATAGACAATACTTACAATTGTTTTGAAATTGAATAGATAGATAAACAGCGGAAAGTTACTCACACAGTCTTGGCCGCTGTCTTTCCTTTCGGAGGTTGAACTTTGGGTGGAGAAACGGCTGAAAACAATAAATATTTTATCTAATGTCTGAGCACTTAGAGATTACAGAATAGTAAATATCGGGAAATCTCACATTTCTTCTCAGTAGAAGATGAATCTTCAGTAGAGGGTTGAGATCGCTGAATCTAACTGCGATAATGAGAATAAGGAGGATATCAATCTAACCTGGTTGACAATTGGAGAGGAAGGAATCGGATGGAAGGTACTCGACGGAAACATCGTCTGCAATGAAGTTGAGTTATGCATGTATGATAAATTAAATATTATAATAAAACATTTAAAATATTATGAACTAATTAAATTAAATTGAACCTTCACATTCGAAGCCACGTCCCTCTCCATCCCTTCCCTTCGAACCTGCAAAATATAATCTTATGTGATCGTGAGAGGCATAATCGAAGCTTTCATTATGAAACTGCACAGCATAGATTAGGACAAGTGGGATAAAATGCTGACCTCATACTGTGCAACTCTATCCATAATTCCTTCTTTATTCGGAATAGAGCATCTGTAATAATCAACAATCTTCACATTTATAGCTTTGGAAATAATCATTTGCACATAATAAGGAAGTGTTCGGACCTGAGATCGATATCATAGATGATTATATCGTCTCTGTTTGGAGGAATAATCAAACGATAAAAGATATCGAGAGGACCCGCATGAGAACCATCGTAGAGAACGGGAACTGGCATTTCATCCATCACCATCTACAATCATATTTCATTTCTTCCTCTTTTGCATGGTCGAATAATGAATAAAGCAGAAACAAATACTCACCTCGTATTGCATGACGTGAATATTAACTCTATCCAACTTTGGAGGGTTCGGAGATACGAAAACTTCTCTTTTCAATCGACGAGTTTCAAGACCAACTAAACAATAACATCACATATTCTTATTCCTGTTCAGCAATAACCACTCACATCGTATTTGAATTTCGTCTCCTGGCTCGTAATTCGCTTTAAATTTCAATGTGAATTGAGGCCTGATAATCTCATACACCTGAATATCAAAAAACGATTAAATTAATCTATTCAAGTAATCGCATTGGATCAATCATCTCACCCATAGAGGAAGTCCCATCATACTCAGTCTTGCACTCCATTTTATTTCTGCTCTCTTCTTCATATTTATATCACGGTGACGAGTTAGATACTGTAGTAAGATACAGTTAGGAACAAATTCAACTATTGGTTTTCTCGTTGAAGCGGAAATTCTAGTAAACTCACATAATCAACATCGATATCCTCGCATCCGATTCCCACTCGACTATTCATTATTAAATTCATATTAACTTTGTTTAATTTGGTTGGAGAAAACAAGTTTTCCTCGAAAAGACGGTTCTTAAAAGGAATGCATGAGAGAATAGTTATCAAAATATTACTCGACTACCCATAAACTCAATAGTTTAAAAATGAAGGGTAAAATTCAAACCTTTCTAATCTTCGCACAATCAAGAACACGATTTTTCAGTCTCGCGAGAGTAGACAGCTATAGATTGGGAATTCTTTTGCAATGATTCTGATTGGCAAATACCTGATCGAGGGGCGAATTGGAATGAGAAGTCGTCGCTTCGATGTCTTCGTTCATTGCCTTGAGAGTTGCACGACATACCTACACGATGAATAGAGATTGAGATGTTGAAGGGAAGAGGAATAATGACCAGTTGCAATTGAGGACTGGCATCAGCAAAAGAACCAATTCGTTGTAGAATGGAGGAAGGAAGTTTGGCCAGTGGAAGACTGAAATAATTAGAGATTCGTTCGGTGGAATATCGTGGAAGAATGAATTACACTGGAATATTGGCAGCTCGTTGGACGAATAAATTAGTGAGAGATGCGAGAAGAAGAGGAGGAAGAATTGGAGTGAGAGGATCAGCTTGATCTCGAAGAATCTGAGAGGAGAGAAGGAGATGAGGAGGGGGTGGGGGCGACCTACCGCGATCTTCCTGAGCATGGGAAGGAGATCGGAAGGATTGGAATAGGCAAGAAGAGATGAAGCAGCCAGGCGGAATTGAACTTCCTAGAAAGATTATTGTGAGAAATGGTAGATCTGATAACAACCTCATGTCTCTCCTGTGAAGATTGTGCGGAAGATCGCCAAGGAAACAACTGGAATTGAGCAGTGTTTAGATTGAAGAATTGACAATTCGAACCTTCTTCATCTCCTCTTTATTCGGTTCTTCTGATGTGGAAGGAGCTGAAAAAACATATTGCAATGTTATTGATTGGGATTAATAGATCTCACCGCTTTCTGCATTGATTTCGAACGGAGATGGAGGAACATCCGATGCTTTTCTGCTGTTTTCATTGGAGTTGTTGTTGGTCTTTACTGCCTGGGAGATCAAATGAGCTTCAATTTCACACGGAGTATCTTCAAACCTGTTGTTTATTCTGCTTGTGCTTGTTCCCCATCACAGAAGGAGACGAGGCAGTGACTGAGCAGCACGATGGATATTTAAAATAAGGATACGGATAACGAACCAGTCAATCTCGCCAAAGTTTGTGGAAGTTTTTGCAAGGTTTTAAATGGTGATGGTGAATGAAAAATTTTCAGAGAGCAAAATTTAGATACTACTAAAACATCCAGGAAACATTGAATTGAGTAAAAATGAAGTAGAAAGTGATTAGACCCAATGGAATAGATCCATCTATACGATGACATGGAGGAGGAGGATACTTCATTCATATTAGTGGAGACAACAACTACAAATTGACAAAGGGTACCATGCACTCTTCATGTGAATTGTTCAATAAACCTGAAGAATGTACAAATTTTGACTCTGTTGAAAGCTGAATGGGTACTAGGAACGCTTAGAAAGAAATCGGAATATATTCTTCATTATATTCTCCACTACATTAGCAAACTAAGACGATTCAATCTTCCATTAGAAAGCTCTTCATTCGTCATTCACTTGTATAGAGGCAGAAGATGGAAGAATGCATTGAAAGACCACGAGATAGGATTCAAGATGATAATTCGAAAGAAGATTGTTTAAATTAGAGATAAAAATCAAAATACTTTTACATTCAAAAATAAAACAACGAAGAATGGTGTAGCATTCAAGACTGTAACCACGCAGTGATTTAGCTATCGTGAACTAACTATTTTCCCCAAAATCAAACATAATTATTGTTTTTTCTGTTATTAATAGTGCTATATTTTGCAGCAACAACATTCCATTTCTCGAAGATCACTTTATTTCGAAAGATGATGAGAGAGGATTCACTGATACATATCTTCTTATGCTGTGCATCATCTGAAGAGTACTGTTACCCGGGTCATCGTCTCTTCTCTTTCTTACATTCCAATTGGAGTTCGATCATCCTCCTGACTGTTTCTGATCCCATGGTCCAATGGAGAGATGCACAACTGAAAGAGAGAATGGAAAGGAGAGAGATGGAAGATGACTGACCACTTGTCCATCTGAATAAGTAGCATCGGAAGGGGAAGAGACGGCCGGAGTTGGAATGATCGGAGTATCCTGAGAGTATCAAATGGAGGGGGGAGAAGGAGGGACAATCTCACAGTTCTTCTATTGAGAGCGAGCATTCCTTCGAAGTCATAGGGTCTGGTGGCAGGTCCCGACTGTCTCTGTAGAAGGGGAGAAGTCGACAAGCCAGTCGAGGTTCGAGTCGACGACTGCAATGGAAAGAAGATCTCATCTTGAGCCCTGTCTCATCTCACAATGTAGATCTCATCGAAGAATGGATCAGTCATTGCTTTTTCTCCATGGGGACGTTTCCTGAGAAAGATCAAAGATCAATTACGGAGAAGTGCATTCGATACCGTGGATTGTACACGAAGAGTTTGGAGAGGAATCGAATGGCTTCCGAAGGGATACTGTAGTCACGAAGGAACTTAATCGATTACTCTACAGTATCTATTCGATCTGTGTCCACCGTACCCTCTTGATTCCAATGGATCGAATATTGAGATCGATCGATTCGACTACAACTTCTTCGGGAACTCCCATGTGTTCAATATCCT
>LS598510.1:611762-622698 GCA_900490775.1 Pristionchus maxplancki
CTCTCTCAGTCAATCAATGGGTGAGGAGAAGAGGGTGAGACCAATTAATTGGTTTTCCAAGGGAATGAGCCCCCCCCCCCTCTTCCCATCCCTCTCCCCGCGTCTCTCTCAGGGCTGGTTTCTCACGAATTTCGTAAGAAATTAAAAACGTTGTAACTTTTCGAAAAAAGGGATAATGTCGCAAATGAAACGGCACTAATACCGTATGGTGAAGCAATTATTGAATTTAGCAAGTTGAAATCATGAAGTATTTTTTCTGGTGAGGAAATATGAATTTTTACGGATTTTCACGAATTTCACGAAAATTAAGAGACCATCCATGAGAGAACGTAACAGTTCTGTAGGGGGTCCCGGTTATTTCTTGAAATGAGGAAATAACTTGGCACCTCCATATGCCAACTTATATTTTTTCGAAGAGAGGGTGCCGAGGGAGGATCGCAGGCACCACTAATTGTAACTAAGGTCATAGGTCGCTTTTCACGAAAATACCCCCAAAATCGAGGTCGAAATAAAAATTTCTCAAATGTTGTCTTTTTTATGTCTATCCGAAATATTTTTACGCGTGGAGTCCGAATCTGATAACTAGAGCATGAGAAAATTTGAAGGAAAAAAGGTATGTACGAAATACCGATTTTTGATATCCAAAATAGCATTTACCTAGGGCTGGAAAAATCAAATGGTGATGGGGGCAGCTCTAATTAGCAGAAATACAATATTATCTGCTGAATTATTTTCAGAATTTTAAAAATGGGGATTTGTGGTTTTATTTTGATTAAAATGTCCTGACCTGATGATTTTCGTGAAATTCACGAAGTTTGAAAAATTATATCGTGAGAATATAATCAGTTCTGGTAGTGCCGAATTCGGTTCCGGTCGTTTGCAAACGAAAGTGGGCGGAGTCAGCACTCGCTTTGCGTTTTCTGGCTCCGCCCACTTTCGTTTTGCTGAGTCTTTGGCTTGTTTTTTGCATTTATTTTTGCCTAATAACACAAAAACAAAGCCGTAATCGCGGAGGCAGTCGATAAAACAAGTCGCAAAAACGTGCGACCGAAACAGCGGTTAAAGCGTTTCGGGGCGCCCAGATAGGAAGGTGGGCGGAGTCTGCTGCTAAACACCGTAGTGACTTTGCTGAGCATTCGAAACGCACGATAATAATTTTGTTTCACGATCAATGGCTCGCTGGTTGACATAGAATCACTCAGCTGGGTCACTCGAATAATATCTGAGCATTTTATGAGAAAAAAGTTTTTCATAAAAAATTCCTTTTTAAGTCTGAAAATCGAAATTTTTAAAAGTTAATCCAAAATTCTCGGAACACATTTATTAGTGCTTTTTAACATATTCCCAACCAGAAATATTACATTTCGATTTCGATTTAAACATTTCGAAAAATAGGCATAATGTCGCAAATAAAACGGCACTAATACCGTATGGTGAACCAATTATTGAATTTAGCAAGTTGAAATCATGAACTATTTTTTCTGGTGAGAAAATATGAATTTTTAAGGATTTTTTCGAATTTAACGAAAATTAAGAGCCGTCTCATTGCATAAGCTGCTGTAAATTTCCAAAGGTCAAAATGACTTCTATTTAATGATAAACGTGATTAATATCCATCGATTCAAGGTATTATGAACTTTCAATATCGAAAAAAATTGAAAACCGTCAGAGCTATCATTTTACGAATTTTCTGATCCCAGCTCTGGTCTCTCTCTCTCCCCTGCCTGACCCCTCGAAAATCAAAAAATGCCCTTCCCAACTCTGCGTGACCCATTCCCTAACAATTACGGACGAGAGAGTGTACTCTCTCAAGGGAAGGTAATCAATCAATTGGTAATTGGAATTAGTTTGGCATCCCTAATGTCAACTACCTTAGCCCCATCTTACTGTATTGAGTGAAAGATCTATTTGCATGGCAAGCTATTTGGCCCCTGTTTTGAGTACCTCGAGATGTACCAAAAAACCCATTTTCCTCCCTAGTTTGACAAACGGCCTCTTATTCCAAATTCCGAATTATTTTGTTCCTTGTTAATCTTTTGTATCATTCAGTCTGAGCGAATTCTCGTGGATGTGCAAGAAAGGGCAGGTTTGCTGTGAGTGGGAATGCTGCGACCCTGAAATTAACTATGGGTTTGTCTTTATTTCGATATCTTAGCTCTCCTATTTATTACTCCTATACTTTGCTAGTTGTTTCAGGAAGAAGATTCTCTTGATCGTCGCAGCAGTTCTCTCTCTTTGTCTCGTCCTCTGCCTCTTCGGTTGCTGCATTGAAAAGCTGAGCAAGAAGAAATAAGTCTCCATCCCTGTGGTTGAGAAGATCCCCTCGTACTCCTCATGTGCAATTTCCCTTCACCCTCTATCCGTTTCTTGTTACGCAGTAACTTATTTGCCCTAATTAACTTAATCTCTAATTTACCCAACTTAGCTGTCAATTTTTTGTTATCGTTTCATCCTGTGTAGCTTCCATTCTGTTGTATTGTTCACACTTGTCTCTGTTGTTGTAAATTTTCACTCAAATTGATAAATTTCCTGGAAGGATAATCTCAGAAGTTGTTGTGCACATTCATGACGAAAGGCAAGATATTGTGAGTAGTGGTAGGCAGCGGGCTGCGGCCTTTCTTGTAATTTAACGGGTTGGTCGATATTGCATTGAAATGGATAGCTTATCCTCAGATTTCCCTCTCATTCCTTCCTTCTCTTCACTGTATCATTCACTGTCCATTAACCCCTCTTCCTCTCCTCATTTCCTCTTATCTCTCATCCGTTCTCGAAGTGACCTAAATGAGTGAGGATAGAGCAATAACGATGATCCTCCCTGAGGGGAAGGAAGAGTACTCCAATCCCTCTCGTATCACTAATCACTTCCAGTTGTCTCCATCCATTCACTCTTACTCTATTTCAAACTGTTTCTCGCTTATCAATCTTTTCATTCTTCCCTCGCTTACAATTAACTACATTTTGTGATTTGAACGTGTCCAGAATAATGTAGACTGAGCTTATCTGAACGATGGATAATCAGTTTCCATCAAATAGGCCATCGAGAAGATTCGAGATGTTATATTCCTCTGATGGTATTCCTACCGTATTCCCTCTACAGTATCCTCCCTCGATGGAGAAGCATCGTCGATCGGCATTCTGGCAGAAAGAAGCAGCTGAGAAAGCAGCGATTGAGGTACGGTAGTTCAGTTATCGATTGATGGGAATGAGAACGATTGAAGGCCAGTGAGAAAGCGATGCAAGATCAGTGGAGAAGTCAATCGAGAGTAAGATCAACTGTTTATTCTTCATCATCATTCATTCTTCGATTCTCCAGTAGTTCCTCACTCATGTGATCTTCAGGAAGACTCAATGGAAGCATCTCCTCCTTCTGCCTTCTCTTTCACTCCCTTCAAGGAACCATCTGGGAATAGAGTCGAGATTGCTGATCCTCCCACTGGAATCAAGAGAATTCAGAGGAATCCCAATTACAATAGTGAGTGCAGTATCCGAATGGATGGGAAGTCTCAGTCGTCACGACTAACTGATCCTCTCTCCTTTCAGCCCTTCAACCTCAACGTCCCTCTCTCAAATTCGAAGTTCATCAGCAGAGTGGTCCAACTCGATCGGAGATATCTCGTACATGGGGTCGACCGGGAGGAGGGAGAGCTCCCCAGATGGGATCCATTCGTGCCAATTCAGTCATTGGAAACAATGGATCAATGACCATGGGAAGACCACAGAGCAGAACGAGTGAAGCAGCTTTGGGTGAGGAGATGGATTAGTTTTATTATCAGAGTTTAATATTGTTATTTGCATTGGGTAATACTGCTTACATGTTCTACGTAAGAAGGTGATATTGAGTCCTTCTCATCTTCAGGAATGACTCGATATCAATCGTACTGCACTCTTCCTCGTCCCGAAGATCCACTCGACACTGAGAATCTCGTGGCTGCCCATGTGAGACCCTCTTCCCCCTCTCTCCCTTCATCCCCTCCTTGCAGCTCGCAGCTCAACAGGCCCAACAGGCTGCTGCAGCAGCTGCAGCCCAACAGCAGAATGTATTCTACGTTCCCTTCCAGACCTACTCCATGCCACCCCCTCCCCCTTCGGCCGCCGTGAGCATCACTCCTTCATTGAAGATACATACAGAAAATACTATTCTATCATTAGTGAACGAATAAGAAACCCTTCTCCTCAGACCCTTCCCCGTCCTCCTCCTCAATCAATGCCAGTGCCCGTCTCTCTCCCTCCTCCTCCCCCTCCCGAGTTCCGTCCTCCAGTCCACTTCATCAATGCTCAACCAGTATGTTCCTTCTCCTTCCGATTCCTCTCATCATCCAATCTAGGAATGGAGTCATCTTCAGGAGTCTTCCGTCGACCGTCGATCAGATCTCATTCCATGGGAGGGAATTCAACTGCTAGGATACATGCATGTACGTTCATTTCTCCGCTCCCTATATCAAGAAAAAGCTGATTCGATCTCATCGTTCTCATTAAGTACCGACTCTCTTCAGATTCTCCTCTCAATCTGCATCTTCACTGCCGGAGGATACAGGATTATTCAAGTGAGATTTCATTGAAATTCTGCCTCCGAAATGTTCAATGTCTTTTCACTCGACATACCATTCTCGTCAGGGTGCGAAATGGGCGATCGGAATCGAGATGGTCTACGCCATTCTCATTCTCTCCAATGCATTCCTTGGATTGTTCGCTGGTCAGATTTTCGATAATCATTGTCGAAAAGAAAGTCATTATTCACGATAAGTCATACAATTGACGATTTTTGCAGTGAATCGTCGTCGTCTTCACGCGATCGTCGCTCATTTCGTCTTTTCTTCCTTCAATCTTCTTCTCGCTGCTCCTCCCATTCTACTGGGTGAGCACTCCCTCTCCATTGATGACTCCTTCTCCCTCTGCAGGTCTAATGCCATGGTTCGCTGAGAATCATCTCTCGATCAATCCGAAATGGTTCATCTCTGAGACTGAACCATTCTCAGTTGACTACTGTCTGGCTGTTCTCGTCATGTTTGAGGTGAGAACATTCAATGAATCGTTCACACTTCTCTCATGAATCGATACCTAATCTCTCCCTCTCATCAGGCATTTATCTGTGGTCTCACAGTCGTAATGGGCTGTCGATCAGTCGGAAATGCCCTCGAGACAGTCGTTGAATTGAAGAATTCGAATGAATCAGATCAGAGGCCGACCAAGTGTTGAGAGTGACTCCTCCCTCTCCATCCCAGTTGCCTGCCAACTCTAACTTGTCTGTACCATAGTGTGAGATCCAGTGTGTCTTCCCCTCTCTAGAGATAATCAATCTCCTTATCACTTCATTCATTCCCTCTTGCCACAATCCCTTCCACCTGCCATTCCCCCTAAACCAGTCAAATAGAGTATCCCTTCCCTTCCCACAATCATTTCTCATCTCGGTATTCCCAGTAATAAACCCATTTGATTGCATGGTTATTGATCATTCACAGAGTATCAACTGGTTTATATGAGAAATGAAACGTCCTGAGATGAAAAGGGATGAAATAGATGAAAGGGAAGGTCGCAATTAGGACAATCGAACTGATATCTCCGATTCCCGGAGAGGGAAATGGAAGAGTGAAAGGAGAGTGATAGTTGAATGAGATAGAGTGAAAGGGAAGAGGATATCATCGGGGATCGAAAGAGGGAATCGGGATCCGAGAATAGTCATTTATATATTCTCTAATTACTCCATATTAGGATATTCATACGGCAATAAATTTGAAGCGTTGTAGGTCATGCATTAGTGATATTTGTACAGAGACAATGGAAAGACTAGGCGAGAGAGGGAAAGACTCTGATTATGCTTTCTCTATTTGGGAAGGATGATGTCTGACTAAGGATTGACTGAGGATATCGGGATGGATAAGGGCTGTGTCTATCATTCGACATTGTTCAGTCGAGAGAGGGGAACGTTGACGAGGGAAAGAGAGAAGAGAAGGACGAGAGGAAGGAGGATGGGAGAGGGAGAAGGGAGTTGGAGATGGAGACGAATCGAGGGTCGAATCGAATTGATCGAATCGAGCAAGAGGGGCTGGCGTCTGCAAAGAAAGGGATCAGTTTCAGAATCACTTCGAAATAAAAGATGCAACTAACATTTCTACTCATTCGAATTCTCTGCTGTCTCTCCGTTGGTTCCCATCCTCCAACATTCTCGAATCTCTCCAAATTTGCCTCTTCCAATCCAGTATTCACTGCATCCAATCGACTCAATGACTTTGATCGAAGACGTTTCTCTGAAGGAGAAGGAGAGATCAAAGATCAATCGTGGAGATCAAAGACCACTGACCTCTATCATCAACTGGACTCTTTCCCTTCACGAGATTGTCCAATCTGCGAGTTGCATCCTCTCGATTGGGAAGAATCTGCAGATATTTCTCCATCTACGACAGAATGAGCGAGAGTATTGAGATATACTTACCTGCTCTGCACCGAATAACTGGAGATTCCTGTATATCTCATCGAATGATTTCTCGATCTCTTCGGTGTTCATCGTTCTCGAATCAGCAGGGGCGGAAGTATTGAGAGAGGAAGGAGAAGGAGAATCCCATGGACTGCGGTCTGGCTCGTCCTGAGAATGCAATTATTCATACAGAAACTCTTACCCAACTCCCAACAGAGAGGGTTCTTTCATTCTACATCATCTAATATCGTATGAACATGGAAGATAATGAACTCACCCTTCCAGTGGGCGGCAATTGTCTCGTTTTCCTCGCTTGGAAGAATCTTCCTCTTCCCGATTCAGAAGTCGGAGTGCTCTTCTTACGACTGAAGAACGAGAAGGAGGACGAGGGAGAGGGAGCTGAAGAGAAAAGGGAGAGTAGAGGAGAGAGATCAAAGATCACTCACTGGTCGCGTTCAATTGGGCGGGCAGGGATTCATTGAAGTCCATTGTGGAAGTAGAAAGAGCTCGATTATGAGTGATTCCCTGAAGAGGAATTGGATGATACAGAGAGGGGGCAGAGTGGGATGGAGAATGACTCACACTGCTCATTGGTTCCATTCCACAAGTGCATTTGTGATTAGAAGGAGTCGAAGTTTTGGGAGTGATCGAGATCTGAAAGGGCACGAATGAATCCATTCGAATCATTAACTTCGGCGCCAGAGAAGAGAATCAAACCATCATTCTACTTTTCAACCGTTATTTCTCACCTGAGTGTTCGACGGTGCTAGTCTTGAAGTGGATAAACTCCTTCTTCTATCTCGACTTTCCACTGATTTCCTCCTCTTCTCAAGATACTTTGGTATCTTCTTCGATTGTTTCACATCCGCGAATTCGGGTCTTCCGAAGGGAATCTTCACTTGAGTGTTGTCGATACTCAACATCAATCGCTTCGTCTCCTCGGGAATTTCAACCTGAATCAAGGAATTCATTCTTGAATACTTCATCAGGCTACCGATATTCGTAAGAAAGGGAGAAAGAGATACAACGGATACAAATAATGAATACCTCAAAGTGATCGAGTACGGCCCTCTTCAATTCTCTCATCCACACTTTCTTCTGTTCCGTGCTATTGGCCAGGAAGACGTATTGAGCACGAGGAGAATCGAATGAGAGAACTTGGAATGAGAGAGGATCAGAGGAGATCGACTCATTCAACATCAGATTGGAACACTGCAAGGAGAGATTACTGGAGGGATGATGGAGGGACGGACCATGATGAAGTCCTTGACTACTAGATGGCCACTCCGTTGTTTCGCGATTAGAAGCATCTCCTGAATTGAATTGATTGATTCCTCAAAGATGGTTGATCTCACTTCGAAAAGGAACAATTGTCTCATCGTCTTCGCTCCTGCCAATCGGAATTGAGCCTCGAGGAGAAGTTCCCCATACGCTGTCAGATCGGGAGTCTGCAATGATCCACTTCCACTTATTCGTTCCCTCTTAATTAGAAGGCGATTAATTAGTGATCAGTCTCTCATCTGACCTGTTGATTACTCCATTGAGTGAGAATCCTCTGCAATTGATCCACTCTCTCTGCATGCTCACTCTTCTTCTTCTCATCGTTCATTCGAGATGCCTGAGAGAGAACGATCACTATTACACGGAAGCGAGTCTCAAAGATCAAAGATCACACCTGACTGGTCATCTCATCCAGTGCTTTCCTCGCCACTCTTCGCTTCTCTTCCACTGCATTCGATGACTCCAACTCACGAAGAATATTCTGCAAAAGAGAGAGAGAGATGGGTCGTTGGCTTCAAGAATCGTCGAATCAAACCTCGATGAATAGATGGTACTTGAGTATCCTCTGGACTGGTTTGAGAAGATACGCAGAGAGAGGAAGAGGATGACCGAGGGAGATCTGTCTCTCTTTCAGGGCAGAAGAGACGGAGGGACGGGAGGAGAGAGTGCAGAGGGTGGACAGCATTCTGAAGAGAGAGATTGATCTTTGATCTCTCGATTGGATGGAATACCTCTGGTAGTTGGTGCAGTACGTCACATAGTCATCGAATCGACTCGCATTGTCGATGAAGCATTGGCACATCTGAGTGAGATCAAAGATCAGTCAGATACTTCACCAATCAATTTTACTGATCTATCGAACTATTTTTAGGCTTTCGTGCAAAAATAAAGAGATCAAGGCCCAATCAGACGAAGAGTAGTCTCTAACCTTAGCAGCATCAAGCTTGGCGGCATCCAATTGAAGGAAGAGTGTTCGATTGAGGGCGAAGATCCTCTCGATGCATCCGAAGAGAGAAGAGATCTCATCGACAGTCACGCCAAGGGATTCACGATGAGACACCATGAAGTTGAGATAACCCTGCAGAGAGATCTCGTTCAACCCACACGACTTCAATACATTATGATATCATTTTATAAGTTCTATTCGATGCTGACCGTGCTTCGCTGTTTTGTCAATAAGAAGTAGTACCTAGTAGCAGCGAGTGTTTTCCACTTATCAACTCCGTTCCCATCACTCCTTCCATTCTCTCTCTAAGTGGCCAGTCTGCATACCAATAGACCACGCCATTCTCTCCTAATTGAGACCCCACTTTGACACACCTTACAACTTGCAACATACTAGATTCGTACAGTCTCAACATCTTCTTAATGGATGGTAATGGAACGAACCTGTATGATATCATTGAGATCGGCGACGAAAGCCCTCTCCGTATCGAGGAGTTCAATGCAGATTCGATCGAGTTGCGAGATGGGAGATCGAGAGAGAAGATCCGATCGAATTTGAGATGACTCCGAAACACTGAAATGAGTATCATTCACACTCTGTTCAACCCTTTCTTCCCATCAATTCCTCCATTCCTTTTTCTCATAAACACGATGGAATGGTTAGCGATGCCATTCTACTGAACCCCCATTACCCTCCTTGTTCCTTCCTCCCTTCATTAGTACGATAATACCCTCACTAAGTGGTATTCCTTCCTCTCTCACACAGAGAAGAGACATCACAAATTACTCATCTCAGCCTGTTTAATCAGAGTACACTCGAATGCCCAATGGAAGAATGGAGGAAGGAAGGGAGAGGAATGCCAATGGAAGGAGGAATCTACCCATTCTCTGTCCTTCTCTCACGGATCACTGAATGACCCTTCTTTTGCCATTCCTTTCATCAAAGGAAATCCTTCGGTGGTCGCAGACCAATTGAAGGGAACCACAGGAGATTTGGTCTCTTTCTCTTTCTCTCTCTTTGATTTCAATCGGATGAATGGAGAACAGTCGTTCTCAATAGAAACAACCAAGATATGACACAATAAAAAGAAGGAAAAGGCGCTTCGACCGAATTGCCTTTTCCCCCTTTCCAAACAACGAAACTTCGGATCTTTGTCTTGATTTTCGGTGATGAGAACGAAATTTGAACCCCTTCTGACGTGTTGAAATGTTGCACCTCTTCGACGGGTTTTGCATGCCGACAGCACAAACAACCGAGTGTTTTCAGAGGATTCGTAGCCCTTCTCAGAGACTCTTTCCCACTCCCCTCCCTCCTTCTCTCTCACTGATCCTCACCAGAATGTCTCTCCTCCGGGTGATTCTTCTCCATTTGATCGAAGAGAAGATCGAGCAGATGAATATCCAGTGGACGAAGAGAGGAACGACAGACGGGCTCCGTCCTGCAATCAATCGACAATTGATCTTTGATCTCTCCCTTCCCTCCCTCCCTCAATGCCTTTCACAGCTCATCCTCTCTACACAGATCCACTGCAGATCATGGCTAATCATGGCTCCTCTCTCTCTCTCGTAGTAATCTCGATCCCTGGGGGGAATCCCTACTCTCTAGTTATCTCTTTGCCCTCCCTTCCGTCGAAACAATGGGAAGTGCCAATAGAATGAGTCTCCATCCCTTCCTCAATGCTTGTTTGATTCGAGTACAATCTCTCTCTCTTCCTTCCTCTCGATTCTCTCTTTGACTCGTTCTCCGTTCCTCTCTCTTGACCACTGTGAGACATGTCCATTTATGGACTGGAGGAAAGAGATCTGAGAGGGGAAAGGACACCTTCGAAAGGGGCTTCCCCCTTCTCATCGAGATGCACTTTCACACGAGTTCACTGATTATTATGGTGGAAAGTACAGAATGGAAGGGAATGAAACCTCGTCTTTTCTCGTAGATACGAAGGAAGAGTTCATAGAGTGGTTTGACTCCTCTCCATAAGAGGATTCACTCCGAGTCGAATGAGGTTCGATTCTGGAATGGAGGAGAGATTGATTGGGACTGGAACGGATAATGAAGAGATTAGGATGGAATGAAGGAAGAGGACTAAGTGGAGACTGAAAGAGGGAATGGAATACAGAGGGAAGGGGAGGGGAAATGACTGTAGGGGTGGAGAGAGAGAATACAATACTGCTTATTCGATTAGACGATGGAAGGAGGAGGGGGAGGGGGAGGAGGAGGGGGGAGAGGGGGGGAGGGTAGGTCACGGGAGATGGCAGGTAGGTCAGAGATTGCTTCCTTCCTTCAGGAAAGGCACGAGA
>LS598510.1:638782-655148 GCA_900490775.1 Pristionchus maxplancki
AGAAAGAGTCACGGAAGGTCGGAGTATTCCATAACCAGAGTATCACATTTCACACAGATCGATCAGATTTCAAGAGTTCGCCTAAACTTTGGTTGATTTGAACTCTTGAATCAAGAAAATTTGAGGAAAATGGTTGTGGTTCGAATGGCGGACGATTGAGGAATGTTTGTCTTTCACATCTACGTGATCAGAAAAAAGGAAGTAATCGGAATGAGTTTCCCTTCCTTCTTCGAGTCTCGCGAGTAATAGATGGGAACGGCTACTCTTCAATGTAAACAGAGTCCATTCCATCCAGGGTCATCCCTCCCTTCTCATTGTCTAAATGAGTGCATGAAGTTAATCTGCAGAAATGGAAGTAGCCATGCCTAGTTTACACGACTGACTATAGTCCATTGAGGGAAGAGAGGGGAGAGAGGGAGGAGGGAATAAAAGACTGTGGAGCATTAGAGATAGGGAGGTGTTCACCCGAAGAGAATGATGGAAGGGGGATTATCTATGCAGTTGATAAGGAAGAGTGAATGGAAGAACGAATAGTAGTAGAAGAGAAGAGATGACGTAGGGTTTCGAAACTATCGACGTAGATGGAAAATCATCGAAATGTCAATGAATACTCCTACTAAATGCCAAGGTTCTCGAACATAAATTGAAAAAAAGAAAGTGATTGAAAAGTAGTGGACAGATTGTAGTTGTTCATCGAAGGGTGAGAAGAAGAGGGATAGAAGAGGGGAGACGAACACTCTCTGGGAGCTGTTTTTGTGTAGTGGAAAAGCACTCGAATGATAAACTGACGAGTAGAGAGATTGGGGATAACCTTGTTTGATCGACTGATCGATAGAAGAGAAATCTATCAAAAAATCAGGAATTTTCGAATGTTGAAACGCATTCTGATCGAGTAAAGTGTAGGTCCATTCCCCCTCTGATCTCCCCTTGACCACCCTCGACGCTGCATCGCATGACCATTAATATTCCATGCCCTCTACGATTTCCCAATGAGAGGTTTCATCGAAGAAATACGACGGGAGGCATACAAAAAGGTCTCACGATCCGATCTCAATTGAAAGAAAAAAGTAGAGGAAAAAGAAGCCGGCAATATTAATGGGCGAGTGGGAATCCCACAACGTCGAGTTTTACTCACTGCAGCATCTCAGTTGAGGTAGAAGATTTACGATTGACGAGGTAGTCTCTCAATTGAGACATTTGGAGGACTCACGAAAACATTGAAGAGGAAAGATAGAAGAGATCAGAGATTTATGATGAAGAATGAAAGGAGAAGAAAGAAGAGATGAAGTGAATAGAAGCAATGATCCGAAGGAAGGACAAATCAGTCAGAGAAGATTTCGGGGTGGGAATACTCGAGAGAAGGAGAATACTCGAGAGAGGGAGAATACTCGAGAGAAAGAGAATACTCGAGTGAAGGAGAATACCTTTCAATTGGACGAGAACCATGGGGGAAGAATAATCGTCGAATGAGAAATTGAAGAGACGACGAAGCAGAAACATTCACTGAGGAGAATTGAATTATCTCAGAATCCACTCCATTGAATATTTATCTCGCAATGACAGAAAACGAGAAAAATCAGTTCGACTAATGTCACGACTCGATTTTTGTCGTTGATTCTCTTGGACAAGGAAGAGAGGACTCACCTTTCCCCCCTCTTGACCTCAGAATTGAAGAGAACGAAGAATGATTGGTGAGAGGACTGAAATAGTGGAGAAATGAGGGGAAAACAAGGGGAGAAGTGTACTAGTAGAATGGATTACAATTGGCCTGTGAATTGAAGTGAGATCACGAACTAACGTTGACTATGAGAAATGAATAGGAAGAGGAAGGCTGAAAGAATGAAGAAGAGGGGAAGAAGTTCCTTCTTTTGTTCAGCTGGTTACTGGTATGAGGAAGGAGAGGAGACCACACGAATACACTACAGTTTACATGAGAAGGAGGAAAGGACAGACCCAATTACGGATTAGAAGGGTTATGTTTCATGCTACCAGATGAATTATGGATGAAGGGAGGAAGCTGTGGTAGGTCAAAGGTGTCATTATGATGAAGAGAAGTGGGGGAAAGAAAAGCTAGACCGATTAATTGGGTTGGAGGGAAGGGCTCTCAATAGAGGAGAGGTCGACCATCTGTGGTAGTCTGAAGTGGAGAGGGGGGAGGAGGACCCCTTAGGGGATGGAGGAGGGAAGGACAGGGACTGTGATAGGAGAGATTAGAGAGACGAGTAAGCATATGGATGGAGACTGTCAATAAGAGAGAGAAGGAGCGAATACATCAAAAGAGTAATGGGGATGGGGATGGGGATGGGTTATGGGATGGATACAGACTGGACAGAGGGTAGATCAAGGGGGACGAATACAGTGGAACAGACCAGATGATTTGATCGAATCACCATTAGGTTCTTAGTAATGGAATGGAGTCTTCTATCTACCGTAGTCCTTATCTCGTGATAGGAAAGAGAAGGGAGATTACACTGAATAGGAGAGGACTGAGAAGGGAAGGAGCGACATGAGGGGAGAAGAAAGAGAAGGTGAAAGGTGTGCCATGGTGTTCTGAGGGAAGAGAGAAACAGTTGGCTGATGGAAGGTCGAATCGAGTGAAAACGAGAGTGAGAAGATAGAAGAGAAGTGTACTAATCACTGATGATTAGAAAGAAGAGAAAAGGACGAGCATTCAGGGTTGCACATTTGCAGAGATCATTCGAAGACGGTAGACGGATTGATCAATGAAATCCGATGCAGAAACATTTCATTCGGCGCCTTTTGTGTTCGAGAAAAAAGGTTGAAGTAGAGAGGGAGCAACATGCAGAAGAAACATCTGAACGTGAAGGGGGAATTTACTAATGGGATGGAAGTAAAAGAGAGAAACGAACGAGCAGTTAAAGTTCTCCTGGAGGAATTTAGTGAGAACAGAATGAAGAAGAAAAGAAGGAAAAGATCTAAGAGTCCTCCATTTATTGGAGCTCTCGTTAGAGAGAAGTATGAAGAATGAAACAGATGTTATTGAATTATCCCGTGATTCACAAAGGTCACACGAAGTTTCCTTCGAGCAATGGAGAAAAGCCGATTACTGACGATGATTTGATCCATTTCGAGGACGATTCAAAGAGGAACGAGAGAGAGAATCGTTCTCTTTCCATTGAATGGAAGGGTGAATCTCGATAGCTCGAGGGTCAATGAGATTCTGACGCGGATTGATGATTACTAATCGAAAGTGCACTGAGTCATTTGTTTCACCCGGATGAAATCACTCTCGAACCCTTCTCCATTCTCTTGTTTTCTTCTGACGTTGATTCCTGGATGGTTTCGCAGGCTTGATCAATCAATACCCCATCCTCATATAATTCTTACCCTCTTCTCCTTCTCCATTGTCATTCCATTCTGCCCTTCCCTTCATTCCTCAGCCATTCTCTCTCTTCCCTTTCACCTACTTTCCCTTTCTCTCCTCTCGATCCTCAGGTGGATCTCATTCCATCTCAAGGCAGGTTCTTTTCTTCCTGTTCTATCCCCTCCCTCCTGCCTATAAATGAGCTTTCCTTACGCAGTTCTCATTGTCTCCCATCCCTTTCCCTTATCCTTGCCATTCCCTTCTCCCTTCCCTTCCCCACCATAATCCTCTCTTCTTCCAGAATGAAGGTGCATACGGGAGCCTTCATAGCTTCCACTCTCTCAGCCGTTTCTCTCATTGCATGCATGGTCCTCATGAGCAATATCTACTCGGAGGTCTCCGACTTCTGGAGAACTCTCGACACTGAGATCTCCATGTTCAGAGTGAGTTTCAATCTCTTTCACTAGACTACCGTCATCTTCGTCCCATCCCTCATCCTCTTCCCTTCAGGTGGCGACTGACGATATCTGGAGAGACGTCATCGTCCTTGGGAAGACTTCTCGCAGAGTTCGTCGTCAGTACCCTGGAGAGGAACCGTCGAACACTGGATATCCCGGTGACTTCCCTGCCCCTGGAGGACCCATCCCTCCCTCATCCGTCCCCCATGGTGCCTCTCCCGGCACTCCCCACTCCTCTCCTCCTTCCACTCCTCCCGTATTCGCTGGAGACTCCAACCCCCAGAACCCCGGTGCGTCTTGCAACTGCAATGCCAACAACAAGTGCTCCGCTGGACCCGCAGGACCCAAGGGATCTCCCGGTGCTCCCGGACCCAATGGCATTCCTGGTCAGGATGGAAAGGGAGGAGTTGATGCTGAGGATGTGACTCCCCAACAGCAGGATACTTCCTCTTGCTTCTACTGCCCCACTGGTGCCCCCGGTGCCCCTGGAGCACTCGGAAGACCCGGACCCAGAGGAATGAAGGGAGCTGATGGAGCCCCTGGTATGCCCGGAAGAGACGGAAACCCCGGTCTTCCTGGAGAGCAGGGACCTCCCGGACCCATCGGAAAGATCGGAGAGGCGGGTCCTCCTGGAGAGAAGGGACGTGATGCTGACCATCCCATCGGAAGACCCGGACCCAAGGGACCCAGAGGAGATCAGGGACCCAGAGGACCCGCTGGAAAGGACGGACTCCATGGACCTCCTGGTCTCATCGGACCCGCTGGACCCAGAGGAGACGAGGGAAGACCCGGACTCCAGGGACCCCAGGGACCCCAGGGAGAGGAGGGACCCGAGGGAAGACCCGGAAAGGATGCGGAGTATTGCTCGTGCCCCACCAGAGCAGATGCGGCAGTGCAGGGACAGGGATACAGACAGTAGAGCAATCTCACTCCCTTCAATCGATAAAAATGCATTTATTGCAATCGTACTCGTTTCACACAACAGGGGGGTCTATCTATTGATCACTTCAAATGCTTCTTGAATATTTCCTTGAGAATCTTCTCCATCGCCTTCGTGTCGACCATCACAGTTCGATAGATGAAGAATGTCTTCTTTTCCGTTCTTCCCAATCGAGATCTCGCCATTCCTTCGATGTAATTCAATGCATCTTCAGTATTTTCTCCCTTGTAATCAGGGAGGAAATTTTCGAGAGGAATCACTGCTAATTTGTTCGTAAAGACGTCGATCTCATTGAGAAAAACGAAGATGGGCGTGGCTTCGAATTGAGGCTCGTGGGCTATTTTATCGAGCAGATCCATTGAGTCTTCCAAACGATTCTGTATTGGATTAGGATGAGGAAGAAATGTTTAGCAAAAGAGGAATCACTCACAGTCTTCATATCTTCACTCATCACTTGATCGTATTCTGATATTGCGAGTGAAAAGAAGATAGCATCGATTCCATCATACATATCAGTCCATTTCCGTCTATCCATCTTCTGTCCTCCCATATCGAAAAGTCTGAATATGCACGGCTCTTTGAAGAATTGTACGACAACTTGGAATTATTAGCTTATTTTTAATGACAACTCACTGGAAAGTTTTGTTATTCGCAGTGAAGATGACGTTTTGTACTCCAATTGTGGGAATATAAGACATAATGAGATCTGTGGGAGTAGGACGGTACTCTGTGCTATTGATTCGATCGAAATTCTCCAGAAAACTTAAAAATATAAACTCAAAATTGTTTCAAGAGAAATTCACTGACTATTTAGTGGAGTCATTGAGATTGACAGCAGATCTTCTCTTATACGCTTCTTGTATCACAGGTTCCTTCCAAATAGCCAGAATCGCCTTCTCTTGCTCTGTTGTGAATCGAGTGTAGTGTGGTTCCTCTAGAAGGAGATTCTGAGCATACGCCTGAAAATGTGATTTTTAATTATCAATTTGTTATGAGCAGATGTTTTCCCATTCGTCTGGAATCACGAGTGAATAAGTGAATGGAATGAGTCTCACTCCGTGTTCGGGGGCGGAGAATGTCTTCCCCTCCGATTGAACGAATTCAATCAATTTCTGTATCGAAGAGAGAATATTGGAGTAGATGAAGACCTTCCGATGGAATAATTCCCCCTCTGCGTAGTTTTGCTCGTACAAAATGCGGATTTGTGCCAGTAGAGTCGATTTGCCTGATTCTGCCGCACCTCAAACACATTTGTGGCTTCTTCTCACGTTAAATCCCACGATTCGCCTTCATTTGCAACATTCAACAGACGTCATTCAGAGGTTTCAACTATGAGAGTGGAACTGACCAAGAAGAAGGAGTCTCACTAGACTGGACACTTGCGAATCGGGTCGTGGAGATAGTGCTCGACTGATGGGACGAGCGGAGAGAGGACGGGTCTAGAAGGGAGAGGTCTCTCTCCATCCCTTGCTTTCCCTCACCTGTGGTTGGGGCTGTTCAACGTGTTTGGGTGTCTCCTCTTCAGTCTGAGGTGGAACGGGAGAGGCTGCGACTGGAGGCTGGAACGGACCCTTCTCCCCTTGCTCCCTCCCCCCCCCCCCCCTTTCTCTCACCTTCTGAGGACCCGGATCGACGGCATTCGACTGAGAATCACACACATTTCCCATTCAACTCTCCTTCTTCATTCAGTTTCGAGATGACAGTTGGGAATGGAGAATGAACTGATCAACTGGAAGAAGAACGATGCAGGTAATCACGTCTGATTCGCCATAGGATCACATATTTTATCGAACATTGAGGAATAAGGCAAGTGGATTCGAACTCGAGTGAATAGATTAAAACCAATAGAAAGATGAAGCATCAAGAATAAATTACATAATCATATGATTATTGCATGGATAAGGAGAAAGAAGGTGGGGAGAGATCTGAGATAAGGGAAGGAGAAACAAGAGGGGAAGCGAAGACAACTGAGAGTGTCTGGCAATGGGAGGAGAATTGGTATCTACGATGATGAATAAAACGGAATTGCGTCGTAGATATAACAGGAATATCGATGATGGGAATGGATAACGAGGAGGGATGGACGGGCTAGTTCAAAAACGAAACGTCCTCGTCACTATCATCAGTATCTCGTCTCTTCTTGAGGGGACAAGCTATGCCTGGAAGAGGTGCGAGTTGAGAAAGAAGGAAAGAAATGGATGGCGAGGGAGGTTTCCACGACTACCTCTCCCACAACGGACACCCAATTGATACCTATGGAGAGAGAGAGAGAGACGGGGGAGTGGGAATAAGTTAGTTATCTACTCAGACGAATGCCATTCCATATCGAGAACTACTCAATTGAACTTACTGGGATAATTAGTGTGAATACTTCTTCCTTCATCCGCAGTCTGCATCAATCCACATGGAACGACTCCGGGAGGAGGACGTTTCATCGATCTGAGATGACGATAGGAATTGCCATTTATAGACTACGGGTAGTGGAACTTCATCGGTGAGCTCCGAATATAATTCACATTTTGCACCCGTTAAACCTTCCAACTCACTCTAATTCGTCACTGGCCATAGTCTGCATTACACTGAGCAGATGTTTGAATGTTGGACGAGAGGAAGGATCGATCTTCCATGTCGAAAGCATCAACGAATAGATTGGAGTTGGAGTACCTGGGAATCATCAATGAGATCAATTCAATTGGAGAAGACAAAACGTGATAAAACCAAAGGAATGAGATTCAAAAGGAGACTACAAAGTGACACGATTCGAGTTCTCGGAATAACAACGACAATTCTTTCGATGAGAAAATGAGCTGAACCATGAGGAGGAAGAAGTCTCTTCCCCAATCGAACCGTCTCCATTACTTCGAAGTTGGAAAGACCCGGATAGGGATTGTGACCGAGAGAGAAAAGTTCCCATAGTAAGACACCTGCAGAGGAATGTGTTTCAAAAGATTAGAGGGGAAAGAAGAAGAAGACAAACCGTAGCTCCATACATCCGATTTACTCGTGAATTCTCCATCCATATAACTTTCAGGGGGAAGCCACATCACGGGGATCTTAGCACGACCATTCTTACGGTAGTAGTCCACACTGATATCGATCCATTCCCCCTTCCTCATCTCTATCTCCATACCAATAGACATCCCTTGCCATTCCGAAATCGGCCAATTTCACTCTCCTTCCCTCTCTTCTCGTAGTCAACAGACAATTCCTGGCTGCGATATCTCGATGGACGTAGTGATTCCATTCCAGATATTCACATCCTGCAGCAACATCTGCTGCGATGTCGAAGAAATCCTGAGAGGAAAATTAATCAATGAATTGGATACTAAATGGTTTTCCTTCGTTCGAATGCACCAGTAGATATAATAGCAGTACGGGAGATAACAACACCGTTAACGGCTCCCTCTCCCTCCTATTTTCTCTTTCTCCCTCACCAGAATAGACGACTTCGTTCTCACGTCATTCTCTATCTCTCTATTTTTCTCTACGCAGAGATTAACCGAAAAAAAAATTCGAAAAGCAGCGTCGTTATGTGGGAAGGTTGACGTGTTTGGGGGAGGCACTCCGATAGAATGGATGGATGGATGACTTACTCCCATCGTCATTGGAGGAACGTTGAGAGTTCCACTTCTGAATATCTTGAGGAACGATCGGAGATCTCCTCCCTTCATGTACTCAAGAATGAGATAATAGGGATCACTTTCAGTATTGATTCCCATCGCTCGAACGATATTCGGATGGTTCAATTTGCTGAAATATCTTCAGATTTTGTGATGTATGCAAAAGCTCGAAGAAACGACATGGGGATTAGCTAGTCTAAAAAGTATAAAGTCGATAAAAGGAGATGACTTACTGTAGAGTGAGTGTCTCGAAAGTGAAATCAATCTGAGTCTCCATATCCAATTTGAGTGAGAGAGTCTTCACTGCTACTTCATACGGTTCTTCTGCGTCTTCCTCTTTGATTTCAGCCAGATAGACCTCCCCGAAGGCTCCCTTCCCGAGAAGTCTGCAATGGAGATCTAGTGAGTGTTTCCTTCGATGAACTCACTTCTTCATGAAGATATTCGTCCTCACGATGTGGGGAATCTTGATCCTATTCAGATTATCGAGACAATCGAATTGTTCGATATCAATCATATCGAGATTAATCATTTCGATCTCTTGAATCTGTCGACTGAATGCCACTCGATCTCGCGCTCGATTTCGATGTTGATTCACACCTCAAACAGGCCAATAATCTTCCATTTTAGAATTATTTTTGCACCGTAGAGAAGAAAAGCGAATGCGATTGCACAGAAAAATGCGGCCATTATGAAATAGAAGTTAGAGGCATCTAAAGGGAATTTTGAAATAATTGCCAATCATTTCCCATTCCTCACCATTCATTTCCATCGCCGTACAATCAGTTCCTTTTATACATTCACATTTCATCTTTGAATCTTCCCCTCGATTTGCAGATCGAAATACGCAACTTCGATTCGTTGGACAGGGAAGATAACACGGGAAGATACGGACGAAACCTGCATTTATGTTGTTTTCATACATTGTAACTTGTCATTTGTAATGACTACCTAGACCAGTGTGCACTCCGACAAAAACGTCATGCATAATCTCGAGGTCGTAAACAAATGACGTCCCTCCTGTTTCGGTGTGATCTGAATACAATGTTTTCCCCAACGACCAAATGGCTAGCCTACTTACTCCTCCTTCCTCCTACAAATCCTCCTCCTGGACCGGGTGAATGTCCACACGCTGGTCCTCCTCCTCCATATCCACCAGAGATTACGATGGAATGAGAAGTGGGACAACGTCCGCCTGAATGGAAGAGATTCCCACCTTTCCCTCTGGATCATCTCACCTCTATTCGATCCAATATCCATCGATTCGCATCCATTGCAATGGAAGGTAAATCGCTGCAAGGATTCCAACATCACGATAAATGGGAACGATTTGTACCGGGAAGAAAGCATGAGAAAACCCATCTCCAGGTTGCCAATTTGCGAATTTCGAAGCTATTTCTTGATCGGAGATGTTGGGTGAAAGAAGGCCTCCATCGACTCTGGAATATAAACTTTTTGGATCGCAAGTCAAGTGATTGCAATTCGAACTTCACATGTCCCTTATTCTTTCTCGATATTCCTCCACCACCTCCAGCCACTAGAATTGCCTTCGATATCGATTCATTCTCATGTCTCCTCTTTATTACAGTTGCACCCCCTCCTGGAGTCGATGCGCACTGAAACTCTAGGTTTGGTTGAAATCGATCGAAATTCTTCTCAGACCTCTGTACACCCATCCGCTAGTTTCTCTCCCTCCTGTCCAATCATCACTTCCAATGTTTCTCTGAATGAGAGAGGAAGGACAGCTACTACACATCCAGCCCTTCCTCCTGATCGACCTTCGAGGGAACCACCAGAGGCACCGCACAGTTCAACTCTGAAAATGATTATTCTTACCCTTGCAAGTCCACTACAGCTCGCCTATACAGATTAGTCCTCGGTGCAATCCATGTCATCCATCCTCTCTTCTCAATCACCAATTGCGTCGTTTCATCAGTTTCTTTGTAGAATCTCTGTAATCCCTCTCAAATCGAGTCCATTTCCGTCTCAGTTTAGTTCGCTTTTGGACTTTCATCTTTCGTCCCTTGGTGAATCAACTAATATCACCGAAAAAGCAATGAGCGTGACTGGACAGAGATCGAAGAGATCCCTCTGGGAACTGAATCCTCTACCTGACACTGTTCGATGGAAGGAGGAAGAGGACCCGTCCCATTGCATGGCCATAGATTGTAGACTGACGGGAGAGTGAGATGGGAATCTGCAATTGAGTGTGGAGAGAGGGAGGTCGTCGCACTGTCTGACCATCAGTGAAACACGATTCGGCAATGGAGACATGAGAGAGTTCGAAGGAAGAAGTGGACGAATCCCGAGTGGTTGAGACGATCTCGAAGGATAACGAATAGGGTTTGCCCTGGAATGGGAAAAGGAGTTGAATAGAGAGAGCGACTAATTCAACCTCAGAAGGAATCTCGATGACTTCTCTTCTCCATTGGCACTTCTGTGATCCCATCGAAGTATTCTTCTGAGCGAGAAGATCCCAGAAAGGAATCTTCCCATTGATCATCCATCTGAAGTCCATCCACAACCATCGAGCAGAGGCACAGTAGGAGAATCGGAGCTGAGATTACATTATTCATTCCGTCTATTGAGAACGAACGAACAGTGCACGATCTGAAGAGAGGCGAACGAGGGTCCGTCAGCTTCGTGCTAGTCGCAGGAAGTTGAGGAGAAGTGAAGATGATTCTGCGACCTCGAAGATCCTTCGGATCCTTTCGATCCATGTCGAACTTCATCGAATGCCCTGAACACCATCATCATCTCAATCTAACTGGCTGTTGTGCACTGCTCACCCTTCCTTCCATTGGCCAATCCGAATGAAATTCCGTCGAGTTCTCCAGCGGAAGTCCAATTGGAGCAGAAGGATCCGATGGAGGAATCAGAGAAATCACAGAGACCAAAGGAGGGAATATCGTCTGTAATCGGACGGATGGTAACATTGAAATGACTAATAACTCACCACAATCATCTTCATCCTCTCCACTACTGCAATCCGATTCGAGATCACAGATTCGATCGTGAGAGAGACATTTGGAATGAGAAGAAGAAGAGCAGAGAAGGGAAGTGGAAGAGGGACAGACTTCCACTGCAGGAGAATCGTCTGAATCCATTGTATGGGATAGAAGAACAGAGAATCGTAAACCTTCACAGTTCTTCATTCTCAGATTGTCAATGTGGCAGATGCTTCCCTTGTGACACGTTATTTCGATCCTAATCGGAGAGAAGAAATGACCGATTGAGATTGAGAGTGGTCGCAGTCTGGAAGACATCAATTATGTAGAGGAAGTATTGCAGGAAACGAACTTGTAAAAGGCGTGGGTTTCAGGAAGTTTGACAAAATTGGAATGATTTCCATCGAGAGTCGAGTAGGAAAGAGTCAAGGAAGAGCCTTCCTTCAGAAAGACGTCTACTATGAAGGAACACTGCAATGACATAATGAGGTATATTCCTTGTCATTCAACCTCACTTTGATTGAAGTATGAGCAATGTAGGGAGAGAAGTAGGTCACAGTCTCCTCCGAACCGTTCATTATTATGTATTTTTCTGAAAAATAAATTGTTTCACTTTATTTATTCGTCCCTTACGATTGTGCATCAATTGCAATCGAGTTATCTTGATCTTTCCTCTTCGACTCGCTTCCCATTTACAATTGGGAGTCATATCACACACATCTGAATGGAGATCACTCAGTACGTCAGTCTCATTCCTAGACCATGACGTCTTCCTCTTCTCCTTCGGTGCGTTCCCATTAGCCCTCTTACGATTCGAAGTTACGTTCTAATTCGAATAAGATTCGTCTAAAGATCTTCTGACCTATCTCATCCTCTGACATCACGTCTCCAATGCACGAAGGAGTTGAATAGATCTGAGGGAAGAGAGAGACGTCATCGAGTCTGATGTTGTTGTCCAACTCACGGAATAGTTGGCATTGTCACACGAGAGTTCGCAATCGTCGTCGCTTCTGATATACGAGAATCGAAGAAGAGGACGATCGAGAGCATTCGAGTGTCGACCAGAGGAATTGGAGAAGATACGAAGGGATTTGTGACTGTAATTAGAGTACTTTGATAGAGTCGCATACTCCCAATTACCCATCCAGTCTTAGAGAGACGTTGAGTCCTATTTCAATCGCTGTGAAATCCATTTCAAGACCACGAATGACAGAACAATTCGATGGAATGAATACTGATGGATTTCTGAAGGAATCTGTTCAGAACAACACATTTCGAAGGAATAACCTCTTTTTGAAATCATTGAGTGCCTCCGTATCCACTACAGATCCATGATGACATGGCAAGAGAAGAGTCGCGGAGGATTCGATCCACTCTCCAGAAAGAGAATGAGGACAAGGGAAGGCATGAGAGTACAAGGAAGAGTAAGAGAAGACTCGATCCTAGAATGAGATCTATGCTCTTCCTTCATCCTAATTGATCAGTTGCCATCTTCTCTCAAGGGTTTCTTCCTCTTTCTTCCTTTCACTCACTGAATTCTCAACGGCGAATAGTGAGAAACGAGTGGAATTGGCTTCGTCTTCTCTATTTCGATGGATTAGGTTGAAGATGTGACTATGATGGAAGGAAAGAAGAGGGGAGAAGGAGAGGAGGAAGAGGAACAGAGAGAACATCTGAGGAGGGGAACTGTTAGGGGGGTGATTAGTATAGAGGGAAGAAGGCTAGGCAAGCATTTGCAAAACTGAGATAAAGCGTACGGTGCAAAGTGCAATATGGGCTGAATTCGTTAGGACACTGACCTAAAGACTCCCGTGATCTTGTATCTTGAATGCGCCTCCAATTAGCTCATTCGGAATTGAAGGTTCTGAAAGACTGCAGGAGATAACATGGCTGCAGAGTGGAGAAAGAATGAGGGAGGGAATGGAGGGATGGGCGGAGGGATGAGAAGGGATGTCATGGATACGAGATGAGAAGAAGATAGACGAAGAGAGAGATAACGGGGGGAGATATGTGATAGAGAGAGAGGAGGGAATGATGCCATTGGAATGGAATCAGAATATATGGGTAAGAGTACATAAGAAGGAGTGCACTCTAGTGAGATCCTTCTTCATTCGAAGTTTCATCCCTTCTTCTCTCCTTCTCTTCTTCTTCTCTCTTCATTTTTTGCATCTCTACTCCTCGAATTAGTTGCGAATCTTTCTTTATCAACAGTAACCTCGAGAGTTAATCAGTGTCAATTCATGAACTAATCAGCAGAGTTCAAAGGAAAGTTCGAGAACTTCCGAAGAATGGAGATAATTGGATAGCCTACAGTGGATGACAACAAGAGCATTGGAATCTACGTCGAATCGTTGGGTTTTAATCGTCGATATCTTTGTTCTTCTTGCAATCTCTTTCCTTGCGAGAATGAATATGACGAGCTACTTCGATACATAGAGAAACTTGAGAATCACCAGGAAAGGAGACGGATGAGCAGTGGGTTACGATGTTGTTACTGCAATGATATCATCGATTGTAAATTTAGTGTTCAGTAATTTATCATCAATGTTATAATGCTTAGAATAATAGTGACTGTCAAAAAAAATGTCAGCTGCGAATTACCTAGCTATTTTTTTCAGTACAAACCACGAAGAGAAACGAATGATTAGTGACCTAGAACGAACTCGTGAACTCTTCTTTAGCTTGGTTCAATCTATCATTTCGAATTACGATGATCTCTGATAGGCGTGAACACCATTGAAACGATAGACGAAGAAGACAGTTTATCTTCTATCATGGACACTGACTAGAATTGTTATTCCACTCACCGAATCTCCATTGGAGTCATTGAGATAGATCGAAGGGAAGTCTTGCAGATTTCAGGGCAGAGAGGGCCAGAAGAAGGGAAAGAACAACAGATTGAATCGAGATCGAGAGGAAGATCAGACGAACCGCGATGAGCGTGGATTTCTGAATGAAACTTTTTTGGTAGACATTACTGGTTCTTATACGAGTAAAAATGTGTGTCTCTTATCAGTTCAACTCCTATTTTACGTCACAAATGCACCTCTTATTCAGTTTCCCTCTTCATTCGAATGGTGTGACCACTGTTCACGAGAGATCTCGAGGGTTCAGCCCATTTAGCCCCTTTTCTTACGGTATGAATCATAGTTTGACAATTGAACGAGTGAACAGGTTAGAAGAGATGAGGAAAAAAGAAGCATATAATTGCTCAAAATGGGATGGGTTATGATGGATGGGAAAAGTTATTGGACGAGAAAGAACCATGGTGACAGTGTGATCAAACGTTTGAGACGAACCTTTCTTGAGACAACCGAGGAGATTTCCTCTTGCTGTATCGCAGACAGGAGGAATTCTCTCTTTGAGAGCATAGAGAACTTTATCGTGACACTCGGAGGGAACATCGCACGATTGCATTGCTGGAAGGAAGAGTTGCGGGAATCACAACTTAGGGGGAATAAGAAGATCCTTCGAAAGAAAAGTGAAGGTCGATAGGGGACGAACCGAATCGGAAGACGATGTAGTCCCTCATCTCACTTCGTTTCTCTTCCATTCCTTTCTCTTCTTCTCTATCAGTAGGAGCAGAATAGACGAGAGAAGTGAGAAGAAGGAAGACAAGGAGTGGAACCATCTCTCTCGATCAGACTCGATCCCATCAACTGGTCGCCCCTCGCATAACTTCGACCTTTCGACACTCCTTCCTCTTCTCTTTTTGCAGTCTCAATCAGAGTGGAATGGGAGGAGGGAAGGGGGCCTCCGTGCCTGTAGAAGTGCCAACCCAAAAAGAGGAAGGGATCTGACCTCGGGCGATTGAGAAGAGAAGAGAGATCAAACTACGATGGAGGAAGGAATGGTACGGAGAAGTACGATAAAGAACTACGACCTTCACCCAGAGGGAAGGAAGACAAAAAGAGGGTCTGAACTGTGGAACAGCTGTAGAATACGGAATACAACCCCTGCATTAAAACCGATCGAAGGATTTTCTATTCTGTGCACTGCTTCAGTTCGTCTTTTCTGGATGTGCCCTGTGCATTGTTTCAGAGTTGGCGGAAAATATAACTAACAATAAGATGAATAATAATATATTTATGATTGACGACGGGGGATTCGATGCATTGACGACGACATTTGCATGGGAATATCACACAGATTGCACTGAGACACTACCACTCGTATTTAAGATGAGAATCATGATTGAGAGAAGGAGTAATCCACTCCGATTACTTCTTTCCATAAGAGGAAGCTGCATGTCCTTGTCCTCCGGAATATCCTCCAGTTCCTCCCGAATAAGAGGGAGCAGGGGCATCTCCACCAGAGTGAGATGGAGCAGAAGGGCCAGAGGCTCCTCCTCCCTCCTCAGATGATGAAGACTCCTCTCCATTTCTCTTCGGACAGGGACAATACAGAGCATCGTCTCCTTCTCTTCCTCCCTTTCCTGCCTCTCCCTCACATCCGGCCTGTCCTCCAGCTCCTTGTTCTCCCATCTGACCAGTGGGTCCAACAGCTCCTTCGGGTCCAGGAGGTCCAACAGCTCCCTTGTCTCCCTCGGGTCCGGCCGGTCCAATATCTCCAGTGGGTCCACGGTTGCCCTTGCGAGAGATCGGCTGCTCTGCATCAGCTCCCTGAAGAGAAATTATTGATTAATTGGTACGAAGTAGGTCAAAGACCATCTACGATAGAGTAACACAGTACCTTGTCTCCGGCTGTTCCAGGAGTTCCATCCTCTCCGGGAGGTCCATCCAGACCCATCTTTCCGGGTCTTCCGGGGTTTCCATCTCTTCCGGGTCCGCCAGCCTGTCCTCTGGCTCCTCTCATTCCTCTTGTACCAGGTCTGCCGGACGGTCCCTTGTCTCCCTTTGGTCCCGGCATGCACACAATGCATCCATTGAATGGAGCATTCTGTGAGTTCTTCGCATCAGATCCATCGATTCCATCTCTTCCATCCACTCCATCGGGTCCATCATTTCCTGCTTCTCCCGTAGATCCCGCTGGACCCGCTGGGCATCCTCCCGTTCCATGTTCATCGTCCGCCTTTCCATTACCAGAATTACACTGACAGAGGGAGGATACGGCTG
>LS598510.1:671909-688174 GCA_900490775.1 Pristionchus maxplancki
TAACGACTGAAGAGGGAAGAGAAGGGGAAGGAGGAGGGAGGAGGGGAAAGGGGGGGGAGGGAGAGGGAAGGATTGTAAATGAAAGTAGGGATTAGAAGCCGTGATAAGGGAAGAAGGAGGCTGTAAACTGAATGAAGACCCAATCATCTACGTAAGAGAGGACAGAGTACCGTATGACTAATCAATGAGAGGGGTACGGCATCCGCTCTCTGGACCGGAGATGGGGAGTGAGATGAGAGACAGATTGATCTCTCCCGATACCAGAGGGGGTCAGTCCCAAGTTTGTCCCTCTCTTCCTTCCTTCTAATCCCCTCTAATTGCAGTTGATTACGTCTACGATTATGGAATATTTGAGGAAGAAGGAATTAATCCACTCTTGGTTTATCCATTGCGAGGATTCGAGTGAGAGAGTTGCAACTGTATGGAAAAGAAGGGAAGAAAGAGGGAAAAGGTTGAGTGAGTAAGAGACCATTGGAAAGGACTTGAGAGGAACCGCGAAAGGAATGGAAACTAATGCCATTTAACTGTTGCCAAATGAGAAGAAGAAGAAGAAGAAGAGTGAATGGGGTGGAGAGGGATTCTGACGCGCCAAATTACTGTGTCTCTGTCGACAATTGAAGGAGAAGACCACGCCCACTTTTAGTGGATGGAAGGTTATGGTAGATGGAGATGAATAAAGAAGAATGAATAAGGAGAGACTCGATGAGTGAGATTGGGAAGTGGTCTGTCTCGGATGAATGATAACAAGAGATGATACAAGTGCTTATCAGATTAGAAGAGAGGAGGATTACGAAGATGGAGGAGGGGAGGAGAGGGGAGGGAGGAGGAGGGTACGGTCAGTAAGGGAATGTTACAATGATGAAGGATGAATAAGTAGGGAAAGAAAGTCCCTTGAAGAAGAAGGAGGAGAAGGTGTGGACTGAGAGGTGAATGAGTATGAACAAGATGCTTTCTAGCGTGAATAGAAGGAGAATCTCCCGATGGAGAGAAGAGGGAGTCTTTCCATCGAGAGTAACAATGGGAAGAGTGACCTGGAAAGAGATCGGAAGGCATATTGAATGACTGAGAGAAAGGATTAGTGCCGAAGGGGGAGAAGATGATTGGAGGATGAGAATCTGAGATGACTGGAGGAGAGGAAGAGATCAGAGAGAGAATACCGATGCAGAATATTGACATTGAAACTGATCTGATAAGATCTAAAAGATGTTTGTAAAAAATGGAGAGAACGGTGTAAAACGTAGCGATGTGCAAAGTGCGAGAAGGGAAGAGAAGGAAGGGAGGGAGGTAGTTGGAGTGAAGGGTCCCCTCAAGAGAAGAAAGTGGGCTATTCTCCCCGTAAGGGCTAACGATGCCCTCTTATGCATCTAGATTACTCAAATTTAACGACGACTCTCAAATGGTGTGAATGAGGACTGAGAGAGACCTTGATTGATAGATAACGAGAATATGAGAGAGATCAGACGACGAGAGAGGATGAGAGAGTACGGGAAAGGAAGAGAGCAGAGGGAGATCTCATTTGTACAAAAAGGTAGTGGGAAGTGATACAGATGGTAGAACTATCTACCCTTTTTGGTCATCAGAAGGAAGGGACAGATTGGATTCCTTTTAGAGAGCCGAGGTCTTCAGTGTAATCAGGGAGGGACAATTATAGCTTCATCATCGTACACAGCGTTCTGACCCCCTTTGTTCTCTCCAGATAAGGGTGAACAAGGGGATTAATTTTTGAATCTTCCCGCGTGACCGTATTCGAACTGCAAATCACTTTCGCAATTTGAGATATCTCTGAAACATATCGCGAATACGGCAGCGCGGGAAAATTCAAAAATTAATCCCCTTGTTCAGAATGAGAATTGCGATATGTTTCAGCAATCTGTCAAGTTTCGAGTTTGCAGTTCGATATGTAAAGTGATACCCCCCTTTTCTGTAGGGTTAGAATGCTGTGCGTAGTACCCCAGGTGGTGTGAATGAAGAAGAAGGAATAAAGGCGCCGACTCAACTGACTAGAAAAAGGATTGCGCGGACTGAAAGGTCGAGAGATTGTAAAGGAATCCGAAGAGAAGGGTATCGGATAGGTGATGACGGGATGGGAATATGTACCACCGAACACACTATTTTTGATTGAAGTTTATCAGAGCAGCTGTAAGTTAATAGTAAATTAAGTAGGTTGGATTCCCGAAGATTCGGAGAGAAACTGAAGTGAAGTGATGAGAGAAGGGAAGAATGAAATGGGACGGAAATGCGAGATTGAAATCTCCGAGATCATCAAGTTGGAATGAGTCGTTTGAGGTGATGCAAAGTGACAGAATGGACTCGTAATTGTAGGCACCAATGGGTCTGAGATGAGACCAAGGCTGTCAGAAGGAAAGAGTAGAAAGGAGGAGGGGTTGTAGACCATGTCAATGAATGAACATGAAGGGATAATTGATAGGATGAACTGGCGGATCAAGAGAGGAAGAGATTGTAGATCGAGATGGGAGTTCAAAGGGAAGTCATTGTGGTGACAGAGAGGGCGGAGGCATTGGAATGGAAGGAATCTCTCTCATCTGTCTTCACTCATTACATTCCTTTCTAAATTCGATCAACATCAGCGATAATCGATTGATTCGATGTTCAATTGGAATAGAGGAGGAGTACTTTATCAAATCATCCCCATCTCACACATCATCCCATTCTCGAATGGCTTCCCATTATACCCTTCTGTCAGATTGATACTACCATCATTCACAGAGTTATTTATGCCCGTCTTAATAGGGGATGACATCTGGTAATTCAAAATCGTAGGTATCAGATGTATCATAGATAATTTATTTCTTTGTGCCGTATCATCGGCTCAATATCAAGAAGACATATGTATGAGAACGTCATGAATGTTGCATAGTGATAATATAATCACCAGTTATCGTACATATTTGATGCATATTGTCATTATGAAATTTATATATGTTGATTATATATAAACTCAGTTATCAATAGACATTAAGCAATTACTACGGTAACTGCACGGAGTGCGCCCAACCATCGCCATTTGATATAGATACCTCGCCTTTTTTGTGTGTGTTTATCAGACTCGCGCCCGCTTCGAAAGATCTGTCGTTTTTATTCGTATTTTAATTCGGTTCAATTAGGTTTGTCGTCATATTTCGAGCTCGCAGCAGTGGGTGTGCGCACAAGCGACATGAGATCCCAGACTCTCGCAACGAGAGAATGAAAGGCCAGGGAACTGTTGGCGCGTGTGTGACTTTTTTTAAAACAATGAGATCTCATCATTCCGTGATGAGAGCCTCCTCCTCTATAGAGCTATCGTTGCAAGTCGTTGCTAGAGTTTGCAAACTCGCGTCCTGCCCCTCCCATTGTGCCGCAGTTGCGAGCTCGCAACCGAGAAGTTGCTCTATTCAATTTGCGAACTCGCGAACTTCGAATTGCCATCTCTAATTTTGCATGTATGAAAAGTTGCATCATTATTAATTTACTGATATTTTGATTTAACGTAGTTTAATCATAAGCCGACACAATTATTTCTGATGTTGTTGTCGTCCATCTCTGCATTAGTGTTTATTGCAAACGCTACTATCCGCAGCGCAGAAAGTTTAGTGCTCGTTCACTCGCGCCGAAGATAGTCGTGAATTCCTACTGTATATTTTCAACCTTTTGGGAAAAAGGCGTATGCATGCATAAGTTAATAATATTCCATGGGATCTTTCGGCTTCTCAGCTAGTTGTAGTTCAACATTTGCCTGAACCGAAGAGACGATCAGGGTCATAGATAGGCAGGGATTGCTGGAGGGATATTGATATCGTGTGCGTAAATGGCAAAATCGATCTAAATATAGCTTAAAAGTACAGTTTTACTGTTATTTTTTGAATCGGGTGGGATGGATTCGCCTAAACCGGGTGGGTATTGCTGCTGCCAACAATAATGCCCATGTATGATCAGGGTCTAATTTCTAGGCTAAAAAATCGCAAAAATACGAGTAGATTCTTCAATAATGTCATCCCAATTCCTTTACAATGAACTGATTTCAGAAGGCGGGCAATTTAGTATTTTGATTCCGAAGCGAGTAGGTTTTAAAAAATTGTATCTATTCTCTATTTCGATTTTTACATTGCTGACAGATAGGCGTTGTTACTTTTCACCGATTTTTAAATAAACAAATTTTTTGAAATATTTTTTTAAAAAATATTATTGATTGGCCTAATTTTAGTGAATTATGAGGATTAGCAATTTGATTATATTATCGTCGGTTGGTTTATTTTTCTTTGACTATCATAGCCATAGCAAGCATGCATACTGTAGATAAATTGCGTTCATATTTCGCGGGCTTAGTATGATGTGCGGACAGGATTCGATTTTAGGGGAGGCCGTTCGCGTTCCTTGCCGCGTTGCTTGTTTTTTGCCTTTTCATCGTATTTTGACGAGCTGTTAGCTTCTATTTTCATTGTTTCTATTTAAAGATGGCAGAGGAAAAGTTTTCACCCGACCACAAGATCGACGAAACTGTCGATGATTCCAACCCCCTCGCCATAATTCAGGTATATCTTGCTTCTCCCCTGCTTGTTCTCTTTGTAGTTGTGTACTGGTCGTTATATTTTTGTGTGAATCATATTGGTGAACATATGTTTTTCAGCACTGAGTTTGGTTGCTGAACTCAGAGGTCATAAAATCCTTGATATATTGAATGTGTATTGATAGCTCTTTTTTCAATTATACAAGAAACATTGGCATGATGTTTCATAGAATTCTTATCAGGCTGCTGCTGGAACTAAGCGTGCTCAAGACAATGCCGGAGGCCCAGCCTCCAAGAGAGCTCACATTGATGGAGATGGTTAGTTACCTTTGCAAAAAAAGTTCTTTATTTTTTACTTGTATTCATTTAGTTATTCCTTTCAGACTCGGTGCAAGTGAAGGTTCTCATCCCGACCGCTGCCGTCGGTGCTCTGATCGGTAAGGGAGGAGAGACGATGCGCAATCTCAAGAATGAAAGCAACTGTCGTGTTCAGATGAGCAAGAATCAGGAGGTGTACCATGGTGAGTAACATTAATAATATTTATTTTTTTGTATTCCATTTTTGGAGAAGAGAGCAATGAATATTTGTTCATCCTAAATGATTGAATTGCAGGAACGAACGAGCGTATCTGCATGGTGAAGGGGAAGATCACTTCCGCCATGATGGTGATGGAGGCCATCGCAGAGAAGATTAGAGACAAGGTGGATCCCAATGCCCCTGGAGACAGTTTCGACCACAAGGGAGTACCCAGAAACAAGGAGATGAAACTACTGATGCCCAATACCTCGGCTGGAATGGTCATCGGAAAGAGTGGAGCATCGATCAAGGAGATTCGTGAGGCCACCAACTGCCAGATTCAGGTTTGTTTCATCGCTTATTTAGTCGCTGATATATATCTGGTAAAATCATTTTTCGCGGTTTCGGTTCTAAAGATAGTTCCCATTCCCGCGGGTACAGCCCAATATTGGAGAGGTCGTTTATTTATATTTCGGAGAATCCGATTGACTTCAAAATGAATATTGATAATTTGATTGTAGGTGTTCCCCAAGGCGGGTACTCCCGAGGCGAAGACTTCCGTTGAGCGAGTCATCACTGTCGCACACGATGACATGCAGATGCTCATGAGGGCCGTACAGAAAGTACTCGAGAAGGTGGCCGCTGATCCCCAGCACGCCACTTCCCACGAGAAGGACTTCGGAGGAAACGATTCGGTACGTGTTTATTCACTTATCTGTTGAGAAATAGTTCACTTGTCGGTGAATAATTAATTGTGTTCTTCAGTTCGGTTCTCGCAACGAAGGCAGAAACTACGACTCTGGTTCTGGTGGCTACTCGAATGGAGGTGCTGGATGGTCTCAGGGAGGAAGCGGGGGTGGAGGAGGAGGAAGTGGAAGTGGAAGTGGAGGAAACAACTTCCGATACAATCCCATGCAAGGAGTCGGCAACAATGAGCTTCTCTCCTTCCTCGATTCCCTCCAGGCCACATTGAGAACCTCTGGCTTCAATGAGGCTTCAGTCGCCGAAGTTATGCAGGCTATGCAGGTACTGTCATATATTATTCAATGAATTTTTGGAAAAATGTATCTTCGTGATGAATCCTCGATCTCTCAGGTACTCGCGAAGTACAACATCATGGGTCTCGGTCTCGGTCTGGGAGTAGCAGCGATGGCTCAGATGAGACAGGGCGAGTCAGGAGGAGGTGGAGGAGGAAATGCTCCATCGTATGGAGGAGCAGACCAGTCATTCAATGCTGGCAACGAGGTACGAGCTGGTCCTCCCCCATCTCAACTACAATCTCAATCTGCTCCTCCCTTTCAATCTCCTCCCAATCCTACCCCACAGAACGGCGCCTTTTATCAGCAGCAGCAGGCGCCTAATCCGCAGTCTTACAATTCTGGCTCTGCGGGTTACGGCCAAGTGCCCGCTCAGTATGGTAGCGTAGGTGGAAATGTGCAACAGGGCGGGGCTCCCTTCGGGGGTCAGCAACAGGGAATGTACCCTCCCCAGAATGTGCAGTACCAGGGACAACCACAGCAGAGAGTGTACATTACTCCCCGTTAAGCCATCCCTTACCCCCCCCCTTCCTATTTATTGTTGATTCCTACTTGTGGCTATCGCCTTGCACTTCCTTCCCTTCTCACGTTTCCCTCCAACTAACATTGATTCATTCATGTTATCTATGCGAAGCAGCGGCTGATTGTGAAGTTCCATGTTCTGACCTATTCATTCTATTTTTACTTGAGACTTGCGTATTTTGACTATCAAATGATAATTGCGCGCTCCTATTTGCAAATTTTGAGATTCCAATTGTGATCCTCTTCAACTCTGAGCTTTAGAGGTTCTCATTTGATGGTCAGCGCTTATTTAGTTGACTTCATTTCTCATCCATTTCCAATGTAGACGTTCCATGTTCTCCTCCTTCTATCCATAATAAAGACTTGGGAGTCATTTGTTCTTATCCTTCTCATTCACACATCATTATGACTCCCTTCGGTTATTGAAATTGTGAGCCGTCCGTCTCAACCTTTTGATTTCCTTTTTTCAAGTCTCAGAACATTTTTTTGAATTGAATCGAATCTAACCCCAGTCGATTTGAAATCGATTGTTTCTCCTCATGGACAGATTGTGTCATTGACTAATCATGGATCAGATTGGATTTATTGATTGAATATGGAGGATGTCCATCCTATCCATCCGATGCTACAATTCCTCCGTTGTTGCCTCCTTCATCTCCTATCGTTCACTACTTCTTCATCATTCATCATCAACATTGTCAAAGGTGCAATTGTTTTATTCCTTTTTCCATTTCAATTCCTCACTTCCAGAAGCTATTCCCTCAATCATTTTTGTCACCTCACTCATGATTTCCCTTCTTCCTTTCATCTCCCCTTCTCTATGTTCCTTTCATTTCTCTTCTGAACTTTTCTATCTATCTGGAAATATATACCTTTTTTGTCATATTTTGCATTGTTTGTGAATGAACGTCTCTTTTTAGTCGATGCGAGTGCCTGGAGAGGGAGCGGATGCTGGAGGATTCGCCCTTACTGTCATGGCTGAGAAGAAGAGGGAGAATGGACTGGTCGAGTATGAGGTAATATTTATATAATCAGGATGTCGAGTGTCACTTACCTATTTCCAAAGAATACAAATGTAAATGAATTGTCTTAAGGTTCCCGACACGATAATCGGTGCTGTACTCGGTCCCAAGGCAAAGACTCTGAATGAGATCCAATCCCATACTGGATGCAAAGTCATGGTCCACAAGAGAATGACTACGGAGTGTTCGGAGGGACACAGACTTATCACGCAAGTTTATCTCATATTTTTTTCTTTTTTTATAATTATATAAGCTAATCGTTGTGATCGTAAATGTAAATTATATATTTTTGTGAATAGGATGGAAAAGAGTGGTACGTATTTCAGTTTGCAAGGAGAGGAGGATGCTATCATAGCTGGTCGTGAGATGATCGAGAAAGTAATCAATGAGGAACAAGCCCGTAGGACTGCGGGAGGGGCTCCCCATCAAAGGTCATCTGCATATTAGAGACGAGTGACAAGAATGGTCTTGATCGGGTTATGGCTCTACTCTTATTCTGACTACCCTTGACTCTTACTCGACCTCCCTCTCGTCTCTTGTGACTTATTCATTAGATCTCTTACTCTACTAATCTGATTAAATATTATTGTTGTCTCCCGAGGAGATATTAAGTTACCCCTTCTAAGTAGTTCAATTCTATACTCACCCTCTTCTTTCATCTTGTATAATTTGCTCTACTTTACTGATTTCCCGACACTTCCATTTGTCTGAAGAATACTTGATTGATTCATCTCTATCTCAACTTTTTACTCTGCAAGTTGGTCTGTCTTCATTCAGTTTGGTTCACTCTTTGAGTCTGACTCAATCCAGTCTCATTCGTATAAAAGATCTCTTCTACTTTGTGTCTTCTTCTTTCATTGTGTCTGAATGAGTCGATGACTCTGGTGGTATCTCATTGCCAGTAGATCACTCGATTCGTGTCTTCCACCAATCAAGTCTGTCGATATTCCTCTGCTCTTCGATTCATCATCTACCGTCTCCACTCCACAGTCTGTTCTTTTATTTTCCATCTTGCCTCTTATTTCAGTCCTCTCTCACATCTACCCTTCTTCTCCACTCTCTTCCATCGTCTTCATACTCTTTTTTTTGCATGATTCCTTCACTAAACGAGTGTAGTATGTATAGCTAATCACTCCCACTCTTTCAGGTCGGGAGCCTTCGGATGTTGGAGTCCATGGATCTCCTGTCCCCCTTGTGTTTCCACTCTTCTCTCTTATTCTTCCATTTCTTCTTTATTCGTTTTCTCCTATTGATTTTTGCTCGTATTGGTCGCGTCGTGTTAGTCTCTGTCTGGTGTCTATTCTAGTATTTCTCTATTCCAGACCGATCGACCGATAATGGGAGACGCCGCGAGATTGGCTGAGGCTGCGGAGTGTGAGAGGAAAGCAGCAGAATGGTGAGGGTAAAGAGAGTAGTGGACTGAGGAAAGAGGCTGTTGGTACAAAATAATGGTTTATGAATTTTGTTGTGAATGTGGGTGTGATTTGATGTTGTACGAATCGATTGCAGTCTGAAGACGTCGATGTTGAAGATGAAGTTCAAGCCTGATTTCGATGGGGCAGCTTCGGCTCTAGAAAGAGCCTCGGTAAGCACTCATTTACACTTAATATGGTGACAATATTTGTAGTCACTTTTCTGCAATGTATATTTTACCCTTTTCCAGGTATGCTATCGTAATTCGTCTCAGCCTCAAAAGGCAGCGAAAGCCCTGCAAGATGCTGCAGCCAACTATGAACAGTGCAACAATCGATTCCACGCTGCAAAGTGAGAACTCAATTAATTCTTGATTTTTCACTAATTGCTATCATGATGGCCTCGATCAATAATCTATGTCTTTCTTCTCAGGGCTCGCGAGGGTGCAGCCATGTTACTGAGAGATGCAGGGGATGCGTCTGCTGCATTCACCTTATTTGAGGTATTTGAAAAAAAATTTTTCTTTTTTTTATCCTTATGAATCAACTATTTATTAGAGATTGGACTTTGTTTCTCAGCAAACTAAAAGTGGTTGTCACTGAATTGCTCTTCTCTCTTCAGGCAGCAGTGGATGGCTACGCTGAGAGTGGGAGTCTGGACACGGCTGCGATGACTGTCGAGAAGGCCGCCAAAGTGATCAGTGAAATGGAACCAGAGAAGGCTATCAAGGTTAGATACTCTATCGTAATATTTATTTAAATTTTTCCGTAACTTGCCACTACTGGGGATATTGTATTAAATTATTACTTACTATTCCTCATTCCAGTTGTACGAGAAGGGACTCGCTCTGGTTCAACAATCGGATCGATCGAAAATGGCGGGAGAATTCCTCTCTGCTATCACCAAACTCAGTCTGCGATTGGAGGATTACCCACGGGCATGTGCCGCTATTAGAGAAGAGATCGAGAAGTATCTGGAGGTAAGCGAGATAACGAGGTGAAAAGGGTGTAAGAGAAGATTCGTAACTAAACTATTGATTGACAGGTGCGAGAGACACTTCGCATCGGTCAGTTGGCCATTTCAATGGTTCTCGTCAAATTGGCGATGGAGGATTCTGTCGCTGCGACCAGTGAATATAGTAGAATCGTACAGTGAGTGCTGTTTAATATTGGATTGGAAGGGAAACTACTTAACATACAACGAGCAACAATTCTCGTTGCAGGGAGTGTCCTGAATTCCAGTCAACTGACGACGCGGCAGCTTGTGAAAGTCTCATTGCTAGTTACGAAGCTGGTGGGTATCAAATATTTTCACTTTTACGGGTTTTTTTCAATTGCTTTCGGGCGATGCAACAGTAGTTAATCCAATTTTAATTTTGCAGGAAATGACGCAGCTTTCCAAAATGCATTGAAGAGAGGCAGTCTGAGGAGTATGGACAATGAAGTAAGCTTTTTATTGCAGTTCTAATATTTGTCTCGATATGAAAAATGTTCTTAAAATGTTCCCAAAATCACTGATTTAATTAGTCTAACTATTTCAATTAACATCGATATTGTTTGCAGTATCTCCGTCTCCAACGTAAACTGAAGGTTCCCACTAGAGAAGAAGGAGACGATGAAGATGATATGCGATAAAAGAGGTTTTGAGAAGTATCTATTGAACCGTTTTGGAGAATTATGTACAATTGTACTATGTGGCATGTCTTGAGCATTATATTGTAATAGTAAATCTATAGATAAATTAAAAGCTAGTATTTATTTGTTTATTTATTGTATTCGCGAATCCCTGTGAAGGTTGTGTCGTGCTTTTGCTTATTCTGGGAATAAAATTGTATCTATTCCATCTGCATTCGTTGATGCATGTGTACATAGATCACCTAAGAACAATACTTGGAGATGAGAAGATAGAAGACGAATCACTTTTATCAGTATCGATCGGGTAGATCATGGACGGGTTCTCCGATAAACTGGAGGAACTCTATCGATCCTTTTCTAGTCTTGGATCGAGAGATCAAAGGGAGAGAGCAGTCGAGGAGCTGAGTCTGGCTTTGCAGGTAATAATGATTAATGGAGATCAAACATTTTTTTAAACAAGAATGAATCATAATTAGTGAACACGAGGCATACAATTAGAAACTAATTGTTGTAGAGAATGAGTGCCACTCTCGATTCTCCCTGTGATGTTCTGGCTGAAGAAGCGACGAGAATTATTGCAGTGAGTGTTTTCGCTGTTCAATCAATTTCTCCATGAGACACATGCACATAAGTATGAATTTTTAATGGCACGGACACGGGATCTGTTTTGAAATTAAGAATTTATTTTTTAGGCCGAATATGGTATGGGTCAGTGGGATGTTCCTTCGACATCTTATGATCCCTCGTTGATGTGAGTGATGTAGTGGAATAATTGAGCCTCGTGATAAGACATCGTTGTAGCTCTCAATTGATGGATCTTCCTTCTTCAGGGAATCGTCTCCATATGACGTAGCTCAAGAGATGTATGATTATTCCGATGCATTACGGGAAGATGACGTGGAGGGAGTTGAGGGAGGAACAATGTCACTACTCAATTACTGGAAAGACAACGGCTATGAGGATAGTACGGTAAGAGAAAAAGAACTAAATGGAATTGAATGGTTGATTGTAGGTTCCATCGACTAGTCGAAATTGGACGGAGGAAGAAAATAGGAAACGATTAATGAATAGTGGAGAAGATGTGATGGAAGGAGCGAGTGAAGAGAAGAGGATTAAACTGTTCGATTTATCTATTTGTTTTAAGATATTTCTCGCTCTTCCCACCTTTTACCTAGCGATTTTGCAGATTGATCTATTTTTTCATTGAATTTTTGCAGTGATCGTTTATCATTGGAGGATGGAGGAGTAGAAGGGGAAGTCGATTTGATTGGCTGTGTCATCTGTGGAATCGTCCTCGACTCATTCGACTCTTATCTGTGAGTACTTTGCCAGCTCGAACGTCATACCCGAGCTGCTGGCAGCTAAAGAATTCATTATCTTATCAAAAATAAATGTCGATTTTTTAAAAATATTTTTGTTTGTTTAGATCACACATGCAGTCTTCTCACGTTGAAAGGGATGAAAATGATGAAGATAAGTCAGGAGAAGAGAAGAAGAAAGAATGGAATTGTTCTGAGTGTGATTATGTTGCTGGAAATAGGAAGACACTCTGGAGGTGAGAAATGGTATTTAGTTGTGTTGAGTGAGTGTTATCCCCCCCCATGTTCTCCTCTAGTCCATACATTGTTTTGTTGGCCCTTCTGTCCCTCTGATCTTCTCATTCCGAATAGTGCCGATCTACCCAATCCGTCCTCAATCCTCAAGAGAGTCAAAGGAGGGGCATTCCCAGTCTAGACATCGTGCACTTTGCATATTAGCCTCTTAGTGTACATGATGTGGGTCGACTCGAATGGGTACTCAATGGATTACTCTTCTTCTCTCTTCCTCTTCCCTCTCTTCCCCATTCTGTACATGATCTAGGGGAACACTATAACGGGGGATAATCTCCTCTTCCATCCCACGTGCCATCTTGTTTCCATCAATGGATGGAGATGTAGTCGATCTCTCGATTTATCTGCGAACGGACGATGGAAATCGGATTGAGGCGATCAAATTAGGGAAGGGATACTGATCATTGCGAGTGTGATCAACGGAGCAATGATGGAAGGGAGAAGAGACTGGAAGGATTCGTGCTCGAGAGAGACTATTAGAGTATTTTGTAGTGATGGAAGTTCATCGAGTTCATTCCTTACCTAGGGTCAATCCGTTTCTTAGCAATTTAAGAAAGAGAGAGAGGGGGGGGAGTTTCTCAGCAACGAAGGAAGGAGTGCTACTTATGATGATGTGTGATCGTTTGCAGACACGGTCGATCGACGGGTCACGATTGGTCGAGGAAGGAGATTGATTACTCGTGTGAGAAGTGTGATTATTCAGCTGGAAGCAAATTCAATCTGGATAGACATCGAATGAGGAACCATGCTGAACCACAAGAGTCAGTTTCAAATCCATTTATTACAGAGTATGATAGGTCAGAGGTACGGGGGGAATGTAGAATTAATATCGCCATGTTTTCGCATTCATCTGTGTTTTGATGGTTGAGAATTTCCCTTATCCCAGAATGGAACAGAGTTTGAAATACCGGATGAACATTGGAAATAACACTGTGTCTGGATAGACCATGAAACATATGAGAGTGAGGTGGTAGCTCCTCTGTGACAATTTTAAATATTTTTCTCAAAATCTGTATACATTGACCGTGCAATTGTGAACGAATTCAAAAATTAACGAAAAAAAATGAACGAATTCTCTGATTTCAGAGCCATGAATAGTATTTTTCAATTCTACAAATTGATAATTGTAGAGTGGAGTGTCCCTTGTGCTTCTCAGTACTTCCATCCATTCCCTCCTTCCTCTCCCATCATGATTCAACCCATCGAGAGAAGACTCAGAGATTCCAATGCACACTATGTGGAAAGGATTTCACGAGGAAGGACAAATTGATGAGACACCACAAGTCAGTTGATTGAACATGGAAAAGGAGAAAACGAATAGAAGGGACTCTTTAGAAGAACAATATATTATAAAAAAACAATATATTATAATATTTAGATGTAATGTAATCCATTCAGAGTGGTTCACGAGTCATTCCGTCCCTTCCCTTGCCCTTCCTGTTCTTCTTCATTCCCTTCTGGATGGCATCTTCGAAGACATCTCAAGAGTGAGAGGGGATGTAAAGATGTTTCCCACTGATTGACCCCATCCTTGTTTTGTAGTAATATAATAATTATAAGTATAGTATCTGACATTTCATGAATCCTTCTTACGAGTTGTTATCCCATTCAGTGCCTTTTGATCGTGAATCATTTATGCATTGCACTCTTCGTGTCAATTGAATGACCTGTGGAAGATCGGAGTTAATACGAGTAATCAATAAGTAAATGTGATATGACAATGCACGGAATGGAAACTACGGGCTAAGAGGGAGGGTGCCGCTTTTGGTTCGCTTTTCTGATATCGTACACTTTTGTGATGGAAGAGAGACCTGCGATGACGTCAATTAAATCGAATCGTGGAATGAAATGGAAGGGTAAAGCTGGCGAGTGGGATATCAAACTAGTCTACTAAATCTAATCACTAAGTTTCATCTTGAGAAGTCCCTCGAGGTCCTGAATCGATTCGTCGATATTGTGAGGATCAACCTGAAAAGGAATGGAATGAGCTACAGTAACCCATGGAAGAAGTTGTGCAAGATAAATGGACGAACCAGAATGGTCGTCCATCCAAATTCTTCGGCTGCTCTGATGTTCTCCTTGTTATCATCGAGGAAGATACACTCATGAGGAGAAATGGAAGAAGGAATACGAGACTGAATGATCTGAAAGGAGATCCATTGATGGTTTGTTATTGTCTAATTGTAAGATGTTTCTCTTTCACACTACGTGATATCCCCTCGTGATTCCATCACTCGTTCATCGGAACGGGCCCTTTTATCCTCAAGAGACTAACAATGAGCATCGGGCCAAGATTGAGACTGAAGGGGTCAGGGAAACAGAGGATACGTGATAGCCACACATCTTGTACACTCGCACCCACAATGACCCCCCGATGGAATGAATCACTCCAATGGTCATTTCGAAATGGACTCTGCTCTTCCCTTGATAATGAGTGACGTACCTCGTATATCTCGATATCCGGCTTCATCTTTCCCTCTACAGTGCTTTCCACGATCAGATCGAACAGTTTCTTATCCACGGGAGTTCTCACTTTCAGTCCTTCCCTGCAATGATTTATATTTGAGTAAACATCTTGTACGATTATCGATTCCACGAAGATTCTCTCATCCGATTACTACTAATGCACAAACTCTTCAAATCCGTAGGCTGGATATTTCTCTCGGAATGCATGCACCCATTAGATTGAGCAGAGAAACACGACTACAGAGAGTAGAGAACACGCAGAAGACTCGGATGGTTGTGTGGTCGAGAGAGAGAGAGAGAGAAGGAGAGTCAATGCCCCTCCAATGGACCAACCACGAGTCCATTCGAACCACTTCCCCTCCCTTCTGAACTCTTCCCCTTTCCACTCACTTGTCCATCTTGTAATTATTGGTGAGAATGGAAGTGTGCATCCCTTGACTCTTCAACTTCTTCACTACTCTCATCATGTTTTCATTCTGAAATAAGTTGAATCACCTTATTTACGACGACGTCAATAGAAAGTACGAGAATAAGGAGAGAGATAGACCAGAAGGGGGGAGAAAGCATCGAAACTAGACTGACTACAGATGAACTCGCTAAGTACAGAAGGGAGAATGGAATGACTTACGAATGGGATCTTGGATCCGGGTCCCATCCATAGGTTGAGGACGGGGAAAGGTCGAGGAAGAACAACACCAATCTGTGAATGATGAGATTGAGAGAGGATGGAGAGATCGCCATGATCCCATCGGGAGGAAATAGGAGAGGAGAGGGATAGATCTCTCACAAAATCGTTCTGTCTATAGTCTGAATGCACGCGTAGGGGAGGTCTAAACAACACAAATTCCGATTGAGGAATGTCGGAATGTGTGATTATGAGTGTATTTCTCACCTTGGATCCGAGATATTCAGGAAGGAAGTTCTCTTCGATGTCCTCTGCAGTCAGATGCCCTTGGAAGAGAGCCCTGAACAATCAAATATGATGGAATGAACAATGATCCCCATCACAATTGAGTGGATGGTCTCGTTGCTCTCTCCTCAATACCATAAGATCATTCCTCTCTCAATCTCTCTCTTCCGCCTACACAACTCACCCTCGAATCACAATCAAATCAGAGAATCATTTGACCATTCTCTTACCTATCCAACTCCGGATAATCTTTGAAGATGGAGAACAGAGTCTTCTGAATTTCTCCCTTACGAATGTTGTACATCTTCTCTAGTTCTGTAATAAAAAAAATGATGACAATTAACGTTTAAATCCTTGACTCTATATTAAGAAAAGATGACGATGAAATGGGGAAGAGGGAATCTCTCCATGGAAACAGAAGGGGTTGAAGTGACTGACCCGTCCAAGCAGGGACTTCCTTGCAGTATGACATGAGTACTCCTCCATAGTCGAAGATAACTGCCTTGTAATGGTGCATCTCTCACGAATGGACGACGGATGAATGAAGGGGGAGGGATCAGATCCCTAGTCTACCCATTTGTTCCATTGCTCCATCCACTATCTCTAGTCTTCTCTCATCCCTCCTCCCCC
>LS598510.1:714583-727681 GCA_900490775.1 Pristionchus maxplancki
CACATGAAGGTAGTGGCTGCAGCCCCTCGCAACCGTACCACTCGTCAGTCTGGATACGGAGGAGGACCCGAAGTCAACCCCTCTCCCAACCTCCAGTGCGAGGGTTGCTGTCTGCCTGGTCCCCCCGGACCCGCTGGTAACCCCGGAAGACCCGGCAAGCCCGGAAGACCCGGAGCACCCGGACAGCCCGGTACCCCCGGAAAGCCGCCTGTTGCCCCTTGCGAACCCACCACTCCTCCTCCCTGCAAGCCCTGCCCCCAGGGACCTCCCGGCCCTCCCGGACCCCCCGGAGCTCCTGGAGACCCCGGAGAGGCTGGAACCCCCGGTAAGACCATTTGTCGACTTCCTCTTGTTTCCATTCTTATCGTACTGTCGCATCCACTCTCGAAATTGAAATTGCCCATCGGGGGAACAAGTTTCACTCTTGCTCTCTCTTCTCACTTTCCATCTTGATACTCCTCATCCCGTTTATGATTTAGGCCAATAGTGCATACGATTCATAAGAGAGACAATACAATCCCCTTCAATCTCGATTCCATTCAGGACGCCCCGGTACCGATGCCCCCAACGGACTCCCCGGACCTCGTGGACCTCCCGGCCCTGCTGGAGAGCCCGGACAGCCTGGACCCGCTGGAGAGCCAGGAACCCCTGCCCAGAGCGAGCCCCTTACCCCCGGAGCACCCGGAGAGGCTGGAGACGCTGGTAAGCAACCCTTGCTAATTTGTCCCTATTCTACCCTTCAAATCTGCAACAAATGCTTATTATATCCTTATCAGGACCTCCCGGACCTCCCGGAGCTCCTGGAGCCCCCGGAAACGACGGACCCCCCGGCCCTCCCGGACCCAAGGGAGCCCCTGGCCCCGATGGAGCCCCTGGAGTGGATGGAGCTGCCGGTCCTCCCGGACCTCCCGGACCTGCTGGCCAGGCTGGAGAGAAGGGAATCTGCCCCAAGTACTGCGCTATCGATGGAGGAGTTTTCTTCGAGGACGGAACTCGCCGTTAACCAGTGGAAGTTTGGAGGAGAATCAGTGGTCGATGTCGATGTCTTTTCTAATTATTATTCGTCGTTCTTCCTCTCCTTCTCCTCCCTTCTTCTCCTATTGTTCACGGGCATTCTCATCCCTCTCGAATTCATTTGCAATTTGTTCACTCACCCTAATAAACGCTTTCCCCTCATCTACTCTTTGAATTACCTTCGCAATGGCATTGGAAAGGGAAAGGAAGAAAGGGAGAATGGGGGATCGAGATGAGGATATTTCCATTGTCTTGCCTCCACTCTCAATTCCAGTTCATTGGGATAAAAGGTTCATCGAATTCGATCCACGAGATAAGGAAAGAGAGGAAACAGGAAAGAGTTGAGAAGGGATGAAAGAGAGAAGACTCGTTTGATATCGAGAGGAGGATATCACTCTTATCCCTTCGATGGAATGCAGATCACAGAGAGAAGAAGAGCCCGTTAAACGATTATGATTGGAGATCGCTAGAAGAGGAAGTTGAGATTAGAGGGTTGGATGAGAGGTTGGATTAGGGGTTGCCAAGTTAGAGATGAAACAGGGTGAGTGGCATTGGTAAGAATAGGGTTGATGGGGGAAGATCAATCCACGAACAATCCTGCCAAATCAATGCCATCTCCGCTTCACTACACGACTTATCACTGCATCTATTCAAGAAATTATGTAGACTGTTCAGCATCGTTGCACTCATTTCTCATGCAGGTGTCAATCTCGTAACATACTGTTCTTTATTAATTTCAATTGTTCACACATTGCACATCACTCGAAGGCGTTAGAGGGTTGATTCACACGATGAATTCCTTGTTCTCAACTACCTCCAATGCATCGACAGCACGAATCTTCGTTCTTTCGGGATCACAAAATCGATTTGAACAGAAGAGCATCGTCTCCAGAGTGATGATTATTCCGATTATGAGGAACGGCACGTAGATTATTGGACTGAAGGAGGAATATTGAAGAGGAATGGATGGCAGACACGCAGACCCAATTGCAAATAAGAACAAATATCAGAGATAATCAAAAAGACGAGTAAAACTCACATTTCGTATGGATATCCCGTCTGATCCATTTACTCGAGAGAAGGAAGCGACTAAGTGTGAACTATTCCCCGTTCTTGTGTTCGTTCCCTCTCTCTACATCGAAGCATGAGAAAAAAACCCGTTCACACTCCTTATCATAAAAGAGATATTTATCGATTGATAGGCGGATAGAAATGACCCTCATCAGTTGAATTCACCCGGGAATAAGAAGAAAATACAAGTGAATAATCATTGAATGGCTGATTTGAGTCAAGGGAATGAAAATGAGAACGAAGTTATTCTTATTGTTGTTCCAAATCGCTCTTATTGTCGAACATGACTCTCCAGAGATGGGAATCACTCATATTGAGGAAGTAGAGATCTCGATTCACATCCAGAATGTATTTCACTACGTTCTTCCTCTGAAAGGAGGAGGTTCAATTTGTCTTCGATATGAAGTGAATTCACCTGTAGGAATCCGCATACGCACAGCATGGTCAATCCTATTCCGAGGAAGACACAACCAGTGATCACGAAGGGAGTTTCACGTTGCTGCAAAGGAGAGATTGATAAAGTGAAGTTAATATTCATCTAACGGTTGCATCGCTACCCAACGCCAAATTTCGCATTTCCGAACTTTGTATCTATCCAACCGCACCCAACATAATTTACTCTGTGAGAATGTTCTCATAATACGAAGTGAACACACCGCAATGAGAACGAGCATTCCACTGATCATGAGAAGAAGACCGACGACGAAGAGACCTGCCATGGTGAGGACTGTCCCGGGGGAGGAAGGACCCTTCTTCATCTTCTTCGCTTTCTACAATTATCATATTGACTCGTTAATTCGATGTGCGAACCACTCAAAATTCTCCGAAAAATTGGAACCTTATCGCGTTTACCTTATCGAACATCGGTGTTTCCATCCTCTCGAGGGGATCATCGATAGAGTATTGCCGCTTCGGAACTTTGATCTTCATACTGAGAGCAGGTGAATGATCCTGAGAAAAGAAGGATATGGGATAAAGGAGAACGGACAATTCGTCGTGGTTCGAGAAAGATAATGAAGAATTCAGGAATATTTCTAGGTTTCATGAGTCAGGCAAATAAAAATGAATTGAAAGGTGACAAACGTATGCATGCGCATAACCTTAATCAAGGAACTCGAACAGTTTGAACCTTTATCAGGCCACCAAGAACATCTGGGACGAGTTTTAAAATTTTGGAGTCAATCTACAACAGAAAGCTGAAGAAAAGCTAAAGAGTGGAAGGAAAGTTGAATGGAAGAAGCAAATAAAGAAGGTGATAAGAAGGGAAGGATGAGTAATCAAAGGGGGAATCAGAATAGAGAGGGGAATAGATGGAGGGGATACTTGATAGGGGAGAAGTTTGTCTGCCTCGGCCTCGCTATACGTTTCGCGGTATATCACTACTTCATTTTCTTGAATAATCCTATCATTCAAGACAATCCTTTGAGATTATGAGTTCATAATTATTCTGACTCACAGCATATGGATTTGGAGATGGAGAGAGAGTATTGGTGTCGAGATGAAGAGGTCGATTGGGAGGAACTGTGAGATGATTGGGACGAGATGTATCCATTCTGAATGAGTTATCTATTACCTTCCATGTCAAAGAGATGACGTATACATACTGAAACATTGTGATGCATTCTCTAAGAGAGCAGAATAGATAAAAGTAATGAAAAGAAAATTTGTTACTAAAACATGAAGCGAATGCGAGAAAAAACAAGGTGAAAATGACACAAGTTTTGTCTCTCAACACATGCGATTATCAAGAGATTGCATTTAGGAACGGTAAATAACAGTCTAGAAGCGTAAAGAGTAGGGAGATAATAATGGGAATGAAGAGAGAGAACCTGTGGAAACTGAGAGGAAATCGAACAAAAAATAGTCAGATGGTAGTTAGGAGAAAATAGAAAAGATCTTCCTTCCATTGGCATTTTGGATCGTGGAAGATGAAAAGGAAAAAGAGATGAATAGAGAAGGAAATCAATCGATGGCATCAGATGGAATAGAAGACATGAATGATTCCCTTTTCTCTCTTCCAATTCTCCCCTTCTTCCTCTCCCCTCTCCCCTATCCCCTTCCCTCTCTTCTTTAGCAAACACGAAAGCTAGCTGCCGTGTGGAGTTACTCTATCTACTCACCAAGTCATGATTCACTCGTGAATTCCCCTACCTCCTTCCAATGACCACTGGAAAGTTGTAATAACTGACTGAATGGAGCCCTCTAGTATGTATCAGTACTCCGATAGAACGAACAACATTTATCCGAATGGTCCCTCCTCTCCCCTCACGCTTCTTCTCCTCCTCCATCGGGAATCTTCTTCCCATTCTCTCCATCTTGTTCAGCAGAAGGAAGATCTTGATCATCTTCATTCTCATCGTGTTTAGCTGGATCGTACACTTCTTCGTCTTTGACTGAAACGATCAAATTCGTTGGAGGAGAAGAAGGGGCACAATTTCGAACACGAATAGTGGAGTTCCGAGTTCAATCAATAAAGTGCGATCTAGTACCCAACAGTCGATCAATAGTGGTATTCTACTGGACAAGCTGATTCAACAGAGAGGGGAGGATTGACTGACTCTTGTGTCCCTTCGTATCGAACAGTAGTTTGGGCAGATAATCCGCGTGTCGTTTAGTGCACGAACGACCCTTCGTCGGCTGAGAAAATAGGCATTTATACTAAGTATTAACTGAATTTGTGTACCTTATTGTGGAAGACGACAGGCAACCAGAGGAGGAAAGTGCATGGACGATGGGCGTGAGATTGCCAGGTCTGAAGAAGAAGATGAAGAGATTCTCATTCTAGCCAGTCCTAATTCAGCATTGCGGTTGCATTAAATTTGACTCGTCGTGTGATCATTGGCGGTCACGTCGACAATCGACAGAATGAAAAGGGAAGAAAAACAAAAGAAAGGTGTGAAAAGGCGTTATCAGATACGTTCCATGTGAACACAACAATCATCTCCTCTCCATTGAACTAGACTCCCTCATAAAGGGAGTATCTATCTATCTATCTATCTATCTATCTACCTATTCACCTCTCTGAGTGTCTTTCTCGAATGAGTCTCCCATTCCTTCTTGAGAGTATCCAGCAATTTTGAATTCTGAACCTCGATCTGAAAACAAAAACAAGGTTGGAAATGACAGAGAAGTGTCAATTACAGTGAGAGACCTGATAGATAGTGAAGGCGAAGGTGAAATCATCAGGGAGCGAAGAACTACGAGAATCGTATGAGAAGAACAACCATTTCTCACCATTCGGCTCGATTAAATCGATCTGAGAGCAACGATGGAGGGAATTAGAATGGGATTAGATACTAATCCATGGATAAAAATAGCACCTTGGGAGTAACTGAGAAACAGCGACTATTCGGAGTCTTCACGTAGATTATCACTGGCTGCAAAGAAGGAAAGATCAAAAATCAACCTTCCCGTTACCTTCTCTGAGTTCTGCAACTTCATTTTGTAGTGACAACACATAGCAGGATTGTATTCACTCTTCCTCTCCATCTCAATGAAAGTCTTCTTCTCACTCAATCAATCTCATTCGATCAGTCTGAAGGGAGAGAGGGGAAACCTCTGGAATGTCTCTGGAGGTGGATCATCGAGAGAAGAAGTCCACAATTCAACGAGAGTGGGATGACCATTCTGCATGTCTCTGAAATGGACTGTATTTCAAAGGGAAGCTCTCGTTTCCCTCCAATGGAAGTCCTCTCTCAATGAAGTCTCCTACCCTCGAAGTACACTAGACAGTCTAATGAATCCTCACACGATCTGCTTCAAATGATCCTTGGGGGCGATTTTCTTGACTCCATTTACTTCCTCGATTCCGCTCATCCCACCGCCCAGAATAGACTGAATGAGGAGAAATGATGTGAGACTCCTCAATCCCCTCTCCCATTATGAAAATGAGATACGAATTGATGAGTTATTCCAAAGTATGAATGAGAGAAGTGGAGTCAAGATGTTTCTAACTGGAAATGGCCTTTGAATGAATGGATGGATGATGTGTTCAGTATGCCCTTTCATCCTCCATGTTGACTACTTTGCAAGACTGACTCAAGATACAACATCTTTATTTGAGAATGACTTCTTCTCTAGATGAATCCATTCACATGAGACCACTCTTTGTGATGCTCACTCTTCTCTTCGATTCTATCGATTGATTGATTGCATCCAATACTTCCGCCCCTGATCAAAGATCAAAGATCAATGGGAGAAGGAAGAGGGAAAGGACCTTCGATGACATCTCCGAAGATGATTCCATCGCAGATTCGATCAGAACCACATTTGACGAAGAAGAAGAGAGAAGTGAATGTGAACTTGTGAAGAGAAAGAGGAAGCATTGCGAGACAGCATCTGAAGGAGAGAAGTGATTGGGAGGAATGATTGGGAGGAATGGTGGAAGGAGTGGGAAAGGGGGGAGGGAAACCTCTGCTGAATTAGTAGAGACTACGTCAAATATGGATCATGTTTTGGTGTAGAAATAGAAAGACGACGTCTCATCATACAGTTCTTTTCATCCCGAGGGAGTCATTCCCTCTGTCTTTTCAGAGAAGATCCCACTCTTCTTCTTCGTTCTCCTAGTCTAAGTAAGAGTATTTGTCCCTTCTCCTGTCACCAAATTCCACTAGACTCGCATCATTATTTTCATCTGCAATTGACAGATTCCTTTTCGAACATCTAAGTCCTTTCTCTCTTCTTCTAATCTCTCATTCCCATTCCAGTCTACGATCCCCAACTACCTCCCTCCCTCCCTCCCTCCTTCCATTCCCTTGTTATCCGATTCCCCTTAGTGGCTATCGTTCGGCACGAGAAGTAAGGGTAGGTCATTATAGCGTCATTCCATCCACAAAGACCTCAGTTCTGGTGCTTCCCCACCCTCTCTTTCGATGATTCACTTTGTGACCGTACTCTACCGTACCCCATCTCCCTTCCCTACCGTACCTGTCTTTCGATACTGGGAGAGATGGCGTATTCTGAGTGAAGAATCCAGAAGGAGTGGTTGCTCTTCCCATCGTATCCATCAATTCTCCTCCTCCCACAATGGTTCCATCTGACCAGAGTGAAGAACCACTCAGTGTGAGACGATCACCTGAGGAGTACGGTAGTTAGCCCACTATCGATTGATTCCTTCTCATTCCATCATCTACTCCTTGTCCGATTTTCGTCTCTTACCCGATATTCTGTCTACTTCTTCTCCAGTGCACAGTTTGACAAAGTTGTCAGTGAGAGCTGGATGGGTCTTTCTGAATACTCAATTCACTTCATAATTCGATTATTGCTCCCTCCCCCTCAAAAGGGGCGGAGTCTCAGTCCCCATCTCGCCCTTCCCTTACTTGGAGAGTTTAATGGCAATCGTGCCCAGTTCAGTCCCTCCCTCTTCTCCTATCGTGAGGAATACGGTAGGATTCATCTTGCAATACGGTATCAGCTTCCCTTTCTGAGAGAGATTATCGATTAGAATAGGGATAAGTGCTTACTTCATCTCGATATGCTAGGATCTCAGCGGCAACACTGAGAACTAGTCCCATCTCGACCAATCTGGAGAGGGAGAATAGGAAAGAATGAAGGAGAGGAGAGGGATGAGAGGGACAATTCACTATTCTACATTTATTCCAATTCGTTTAAATTTATCAATGAGTAGAAAGAAAGATTGATCTACTTGTACGAAGAGTGTTTCCGTGCATTTTCCCTCCCAGAATGCATACTTTGCACGAGTCTTCTCATTAACATTCATCATGACATCAGATAACCTCTCCTCCACTCATTCCAATTCCATTTGATTTCCTAGTCTGTCCTTCTCTTCTTCACTCTTTCTCCTCCCTGTCATTTGTGATCTACCCCCACTTACAGTACTAATCATACGGTAGTCCACAGTGTGATTCTATGCTTGATCAGTGCCTCTTTGTCGAGTGTTCTCCTCTTTCGCGTTCTTCCCCTCTTACTTCATAGATCGATTCAATAATTGGTACCGTACTCAGAATGTCTCCTATCTCTTCCTTGGTCTTCCTTCTTCTTCTCATTACTCTTGTCTCGACACGAGTTATTCTCATGGGCGACATCGGAGATTACTACGATCAGGTAGGAAATCTTATTTCACTCCATCAAAGTATTCTTCTAGAGATATAAGTTGAAGGATTTTTGTAACTCTATTTTATCCTGGAGATTTCCTACAAGGGATATGATAGGCAGTTCTTCAACCGAAGTGCTCAAATTAGCAAGAGTACGTGAAAAGGTAGAAAGGGTATCTTCTCTCTCTGGATGAGTTGCTGTCAATGTATCCATTCATACTCCTCTTGCTCATTTGATGGATAGATTACATTAGAGAGTAGGGGAAACATGGTATTCACGAGGTTTACTTCTCATGGACGATGAACTAGTGACGTACAGTGAAGGAGATCGTAATATTCCATCTTCAGGAATGGATGCCTGCTGAATCTCCGCTCTTTCTTCACAAGAGGAATGTCGCCGTGGGCAGGCCGGATAAATTTAGACCATGATCTACCGCTCTCTATTGTATTGATCGCATATCTTCATCGAAGGATCACATCCATCCACTGTACTCCTCCCTTCCATTCCCCTCCACCCCACACCTTACGATAAAATCCGTGCCAAGTGTCCTATGTGTTCATGCATCACATGATAATACAATAACATGTAACGTGAGAACAGAATAACGAACTGCGTCAGTTATTCAAATTCCAGGAATTTCCCGGTTCCAGGAATCCGGAGATTAGTCGGCATGTAGATCAGCACTTGGTGCACCGGGATCGCTCTAGGTGCCTCAGTACCTGAATACGTGAGGACTGTGGTCTGTACCAACCCGAAGTATGTGTTCCCCTCGACACCTTTTTGTGTCTGTCGAGAGGATTGATGTTCGCCAAGGATGGATTATCTACTCTAAAGTATGTTCGCCTTTCCCATTCTATTACTTTGTTGATATTCAGTTGTTGTTCTTCGGGTTCACGCATTTTTGTTAACTTAAAAGTATTCAGTATATTTGCGAATTTGAAAAATATTTTAAAATTTGAAAAATATTTAAAGTCACTTCGTGTTACATAGTATGCATACCCCCACCGTAACTGCACGCGAGTCATTGAGTGCGCTACCGCTCGCGACCACGCCTCGGAAGCTTGTTTCTATATTGCTCATAATTTCGTTCTATTTGAATTCGGGTTTCTAATTGATTGTATTAAGAGTGCAGAGGGACCTCTCCACGCCTGGGCACCATGTCGAGTGATTCCAACTTCTCCGACGACGATAGAAAGAAGAAGGGAAAGGTTAGTCTTGTATAAACCTATTTCACAGCCCATGGTTTCCTACAATCGATACAAATTAAACTGTTTAAGGGCAAGGCTATGGACTCGGACGATTCGGGTTCCGATCACAAGTCCAAGCGCCGTGGAAAGGCCAAATCTTCGCAGTTCGTTGACTCTGGTTGGTTATACACTTATTCTTAGCATTCTTTGTCCGGTTCTTATAAGATCATGTATTATTATGATGTGCGAGTTTCGTTATATGACGTTTTCAGACTCGGGATCAGGGAGTGAAGATGAAAGCGCGAAGCCGTCGTCGAGCAGAAAGAGAAAAGTATCACCAATGAGAATTATATATTATTGTGACTGTTTTCTAGGCTCAAACAAACAAAGGAAGCGCCAAGAAACGTGGAAGAGGGAGAGGAAGCAGTGATGATGTTAGTAATTATTTTAAATTGCATTAATAGGACTAAATGGAGTGTAAAAAATATACGAAACGAGCACTTTTGGCACTTTTGGCACGTATTCGAAAAACCATGTGACCCGATTTGTGTACCGTTTTAGAGCTCGTTCTGTGTATCAGTTAATGCATTTATATATTTAGGATGGAATTACTGGAGTGGATGGATTGGAACTCACCGAGGAAGACAGGAGAATGATTCAGGTATTTATTTTGTCCATTTAAATAATTAACCGTTTCATACTTCCCGTAATAATTTCATCATTTTTGACATTTGAATTTAAAAGGCAATTTCGATCTAATTTTCAGGGAATGAGTGAGAAAGATCGTGAACAGGAAATCTTTAGAAGAATGGAAGAGGCTGAGAGGAGAAAAATCAGGTATTCATATATGATCGTGATATTTTGATAGATTCAATATTTATATTTAATATGTGCATAATCTAGAGTGTATATTTCATGGCTTGGCATTATTTTTGTTATTTTTTTAAACTCTCATCACTCTACTTCAATAACGAATGGTTCGGGCGTACCTTACAATTAGTGATAGAGAGATTCTAGCATTATATCACCTTGATTTCACCTCCGGTACGGTCGTTAAAAAGTTGTAGTCAATGTACCTGTTCTTAGCAGCATAGGATATATTGATCATCGAAAGAAAGAGGTGATTTGCAGAGAGACGATCGCTAAGAGATTGGAGCAACAGGGACAGCAGAAGTCGGGTTCGCCTGATGGAGAAAGAAGAGGAAGAGGGAAGAAGAAGGAAAAGAGAGTCGTATCTGATGATAGTGATCGATCTATCTCCAGTGAGAGAGACAGTAAGAGTCCCGTCAAAAGTGAGTTATTATCTATCGATATTTGTAATGGATTTTGAAATGTTAATACGTGTATTTTGTAATTGATGGTTGTTATTGTCAGAGTCGAAAAGTCAGAAGATTGAATCTGATGGATCGGAGGGAGAAATGAGAGTGATGCCATCGGAAGCAAATAGGAAGAAGAAACAGAAGAATGCTATGGAAGAATTACAGATCAAGAGAAGGGAGAAGGAAGGTCAGTCTCATTCTCACTTGGAATGGAATGGAAGTAAATGTCGATGGTTCAGCAAAGAAGGCGTCTCTTGCTGTGGATGCAGTATTCGGGAAGGAGAATGATTCGTCATCGGATAGTTCGTCCTCCAATTCGAGTAGATCGAGTTCCCCTTCTAGCAGGTGAGAGGGAGGAGGGAGGGAACATCTCCCCCATTCATTCTCTAGATCCACTTCTCGCACTCGATCTCGATCTGCCAGTCCGAACAAGGAGGATCTTGCTGCTAAGAGACCTGTACGTTTATTGTTTCAAAATGAAAATAGGTGTGTCTACTTCGCTTGGAGTGTCCCCTCTCCCACCCGCTTCATCTGCAGGTTGATTGTCTCGAGGAGCTTAAATTGGCGCGTCTCTCTCGATTCAAACTGGCCCGATTCGTGCATGCTCCCTTCTTCAACAAGACAGTGGTCGATTGCTACGTGAGGATAGGAGTGGGACGACTGCCGGGCAATCCGAATAAGGAGAACTATCGAGTGAGTGGAGAGGGGAAGGAGGAGGGGAGGGAAGAGAGAGACTCGTTCAGATTGCCCAAGTGATAGATGTCGTCGAGACTGCGAAGGTGTACAATGTAGAGAATACCAGAACCAATAAGGTAATATTATTTTGTATTTGAACCATCAGCATTGATTTGCTTCGTTCAGGGACTGAAGTTGCGAATGGGAAATGAGGAGCGAGTGTATCGACTGGAATTCGTGTCCAACAAGGAATTCAACAATCAGGAATACCAAGAGTGGCTTTCCGCCATGAGGAGATATGTGAGTGCCGTGTTCAAGATTGTTCAAATTACATTTCCATTGTGTACTCTAATTAATATTCTAACACGTTTCTAGAACCGACAGCTTCCCACGATGGGAGAGATTCATAAGAAAATGAAGGATATCGCCAGTGCAGTGGAACACAATTACACTAATGAGGAAGTCAATATGGTTCGTTAGTTGGCTAATTTTTAAATTCCTCGTTATTCTTTTTTGTTTCCGAAAAAATATTTATTATTTTTCGTATTATTAAGTGGCTATATTCAGATGCTGAAAGAGAAGGCTCGATGGAAGGATGCTCCGAAAAACTTTGCCATGACAAAGGGAGATCTCATGAAGAAACTTGTGAGTTAGACCTTTTATCCCTCGATTTTTTTATGTTTTTATATGTTCCTGTGGGAAACATGTCAAAATTGGTGGTGATTCAAGTTCAATTTTATCAATTGAGCAATGATATGAGAGGGGTGGAAGCGATAGTTATTAAAAAGCAAGGGCACGATAGTGTCATTTGTTATTAGGAAGTAAAAGTGTTCATCTCTGGTCTGGTGTAGCTCGTAGGGATTATGAAAGAAAATGCAGAGATTGAATGAGGGCTCACGGAGAAATTGAAATAACCGAGTCTACTTATTCAAACTAGATGGCAAAATAGTGGGCGTGATAGAGATGTCTCTCTTAATCTATTACTCGATTGGTAATTGGTTGGTCAATCTAAGCCTGGGTGTTTCCTCCATTGACAATGGTAGTCTGGGGAGCATTCTCTCCCTTCCACGCCTTCAGTTTCATCACTGTCTCGATGGCGAAGATTACGGTGAGAGCCACACAGACGACCTGAGATTATTCATTGATTTCTTCCCTTTCCTTCCCTTTCGAGCTGATTGGAGATAGTTCAACTGATTGGTCTAAAGGAGGAAGAGAGATCTGAACTATTTCCCTCCCTCGTTTCCTATCTATCGCTTGCTCGACTTTCGATCTCTACGCAGAGATAGTTTTGGTGCAATGCGAGAATGGGGCGAGAAGTACGAACAAGGTCAGAGGGAATGGGGGAAGAAGAGTGATGGAGGCACCCGGAAGGATCATTCGAGTGGGATCTAATATTATGTAGAAGGAGGGGATAAACTAACAGCTCCCATGATGGCGGATCCCTTTCCATCGACTCCCCATGAAGCAGAGAGATGAACCATGAGCCAGATGGAGATGAAGTAGAAGAGGGTATTCACTCCGTAGAAGAGAAGTTCCTGAGAGAGGGAGAGGGGTGGTTACTCAGGGCGAGAGGAGGGAGGGGGACTCACGACGACGATGAGTCCTTCTCTGGTGGGTTCATTGTTGAGAGTGAGATGGGGGAAGCAGACGTATCCGAGAAGGAGGACGACGACCACCATCATCGTCTCGAAGGTGATGTGCTCTGTCCATGCTGCTGTCGTCGATTTACGATCGGAGCAGATGGAGAGGACGAAGGCGATGAAGGCAAGGAACTGAAA
>LS598510.1:749662-760366 GCA_900490775.1 Pristionchus maxplancki
GCTCTGTCGAATGTTCTCGTTGTTTACGAGGTCTCAGAGTCTAGTTTATGTGCTCAATCGGTACCTATGGCCTTTAATATAATGCATGAAGAAGAACGGAATTTTAGAAATAATCGATAATCAAATAGAAAATAAAATGTTCCGTAATGTGCGCTAAACACCGTAGTGATTTTGCTGAGCATTCGAAACGCACGATAATAGTCAAGAAAAGGTTACCTTCTTTTGACTGAGATGCAGTTTTGTCCCATTCAACCTCTTCGAATCTTTCTGAGCTTCCATTGAAAGTGTTGAGCAATTTTGCGAATACCTTTTGTGTTGCCGAGAAAGAGCAGTGAATCAGTTATGGTCTTTGATCACGTATGGACTTCAAATTCATCATTGAGAATGAAGACGAAGAAATTGGAAAGAAGGAGATTCGATGGATCTCATCATACTTCATTCTCAGGTCTTCACTCATCGATGCAGTGATCCGGGGAATCATCAAGCCATGCCGACAGTTCGATGCAGTTCAGTCTGTGCCACCCTATTCGAACCTGATATTGAAGGAGGTACGGTATCTACCGTAGACAATCAATAACTGATCATATCAGGAGTCTTCTTGGGGTACAAACATATCAGAGGATGCATCGATAAGATTCTGAGGAATGGATTCAATGAGACTGCACTGAGGACTCATCGATTTCATCAGAATGTAGGTAATTCATAGCATCGATCGTGTAATCAATATTATGCAGAACCAATGTCGAACTTTATCTCGCGCTCAATTATTCAAACCAGCGAGAGCATCCGACCCTCCCTCGATAGGAGAAGTCCAATTATGCTCTTGTTACGGTGATCGGTGAGGGATTCGATCGAACTGCCTTCATCAATATTGCTACTTCAGATGTAATATGGGTACACTATCGTCAGCTTCATCTTCACTCTATCTCTTCTCTTTTCTAGTCCTCCTTCTTCGAATATTGCTCTAATCTTCCTACCCCATTCCATCGTCTTTCGGTCACTCTCAAGATGATTTCATTTCTTGTTTATTTACGGGTTACAGAATAAAGTATTCTATTATCTATCTGTAATTGTTTGCATGATTCTACATCAATAAATTGCTGTCTGCTATTTTCCAAATGCACAACAATTTCCTGATATTTAATTAATGAGCAAATAATAGCAAATTCGTGCAATTAAAATCATCGAAACTTCTCTCTATAAAATCTACATCAAAAGAAGAGAGATCGAGACAAAAAAATTTGTCAACACAATGTGCAAAGAATCGCGCACTATCGGCTTGCACGCGTGTGTGCGTGCGTTCTGCTGTTTCGTACTACAAACTACAAAACTTAGGAAATATTTCTTTTAGTAATTATTGATTTTTGGCTAATCCGTTTAAGATTTTTAATCTTAAATATTTCCAATCGCAGGCCAATGAGTCGCCCTCCCGACTCGCTCGTCGATTTCTGTGGGTTTCACCCCAATGCCTCTACTTTTCAGTGGAAGTAAGTGAAAAGTTTCTTTTTTTCTGCTTGTCTAATTCGTACCCGGACTCCCAGGTATTTGATCGATGAAGCGACGAGTACCTTTCTTCCTTGCTGGGAAGCCGGTGTTATCATCCTGCTCAATCTTCCTCTATTCTTTGCTGCCATTGTCACAATATGCGTCGTTTCCGTGAGTTCATTGCTTCGCCACTTTAATTTATCATAACTCTAGAACGGATTTCCTCGATATGATCGACATTCGATCTACTGGCTCTACATGAGTCGAATCGGAGTATCTGTTGGACTCTTCATAACATTCCTACTTTGTTCGGGTGAATCTCCTATTTTATTTGTCGTGATAACATTTTTTTATATTTCAGTTTTATCTTACGCAAGCGATCTGTACATTCTTCCATGGCCACAATTAATCGAATATGGCTTCCTAATAATCGTATGGACTTTGTACGGAGCTGTTTGGGTCGGATCTATTATGGCTAGCAGGTATGTTCATTACCTGGGCTTATGTTTACCGAGTTGGAAAGAAGTATCTCTCCAGCTGGACTCATTCGGGATGGCTTAATCTCACCTACTTTCTCGGATCAAAATCTTTCTTTCTCATAGTCACCCAAAGGTATTTTTTGCTATTCTTCTCTACAAATTAGCCTTATTTGTAGATGGATGAAATACGGATTCTTCGATCCGAGGACGTTCATTGTTCTCGCTTCTGTAATTCTGGGAATTTTTAATGCATTAACGAAGATTGCCGAATGGTGGATAAGAAGGTTTGTTATTAGCAAGCATTTGTTTGGTTTAGCAAATCGCTTTCTAGATCATCGAATGCTCATGAGTTGCTGGAGGATGAATACATTAATCTGGATGTCAACGCCGATGAAGGGGTAAGTCGTCCCCTAACGTTATATTTCTCACTCCCGATTTATGAGTTTGGATCGATTTCAGGCAGGATTGTTCTCCAAGTTATTCTTCTGGTGGACTAATCCTCTCATAGACAAAGGATCGAAGAAACAACTCAATGAGGTTAGTAACATTTAGTAATGTCATACAATATCCGAATTAGTAAAATTCTTATAATGTTAATTGTAGATCGATGATGTCTTCAGTCTGCCTCAGTCTTTATCAGTGAGACATATTGAAAGAGAAATAGTTGAGAACTCGCCATCTTTTTTCTCCGATGGAGAACATTTCTCTCTTACAAGGTAATCGAAACACGTTCGAAAGAATAGTCAAATTGAATTCTCTATCAATCAGAGCTCTCTTTCGTACCTTCGGTCTTCGTTTCTTCCTCCTTGCTATCCCTCGTCTTCTCTCTGATCTATTCACGTTCGCCGGTCCGATCCTTCTTCATCTTCTCGTAACTACTCTCGAAGATCCCGAACCCAATGTGAGAAAATCGAAAATATACAGATTTGAATGAATGATGATGTCAGGGATACAGTTGGTTGTATGCTGGGGCGATGATGTTAACGACGTTCGCAGCTGCGATGACTTCCACCCATTTCAACTATCAGGTTTGAGGGAAGAAGAAGGGAATGAATGAGGATGGAGAGAAATAGGATTGATTGAAGGTGCAGAAGATGAGTCTGCGAGTGAGAGCAGCTTCTGTCACTTCCATTATGGACAAGTTAATGAGAGTTCCTCTCTCCCAATTGGGAGTACACTCGACAGGTATTCATCCGTTTCATCAGTCTTAGCTTACTTCTTCTTATAGATTCGACTTCTGAGTTTTTTTGAAAAAAATAATTGATTGTAAATGAATCATTCCTTTTGCAGGACAGATCATCAACTTCGTCTCTTCTGATGTCGACCGCATCGTCAATTTCTGTAATTCCTTCCACGCCTTCTGGAGTCTCCCCGTCCAATTGACCATCGCCCTCTATCTACTGTATAGAGAAGTAGGCCTATTCCTTCACCGATCTCCTTCCGATCTCTTCCCTCCTCTCCTCTAGTAATCTCATCTCCAGGTTGGATTGGCATTCGTGGCTGGACTGGCTGCAGCCATTGTCCTCATTCCCATCAATAAGAAGATCACGACGATGATTGGATCGAGGAGTGAGAAGATGATGCATGCTAAGGACCAGAGAGTCAAGGTACCAATCACTTATGGCATCATGGAGGGGATGAATACTACTGCCTCTTATTTGCAGGAGCGCATTTGTTTTATGTGAATGATATTATCTTTTCAGTTGATAGCTGAGACGATGAGTGGAATGAGAGCAGTGAAGATGAGTGCATGGGAGGAATTCTTCGAGAAGAGAATTGGAGAATTAAGAAGAGAAGAACTTGTGCATCTAAAGGTATGAATCAACCCAGGGAGGGGAAGGGAAGATCGGTCTCTACAGGCCCGGAAGTATCTGGATGCGTTGTGTGTGTATCTCTGGGCGTCGACTCCTCTCATCGTGACTCTCTCCATTCTATCCACCTACACTCTCTTACTTCACGAGAGATTGACTGCTGCCAAAGTGAGATCCCCTCTCATCCCTCCTCTCATTCTATCCCTCTTCAGGTCTTCACAGCTCTTGCTCTGGTCAATATCCTCATCATGCCTCTCAATGCCTTCCCTTGGGTACTCAATGGTCTCGTGGAGGCGTTGGTCTCTCTCAAACGACTCTCCAAGTTCTTCGCCCTTCCAAATATGGATTACTCTCATCTGTACACACTCAGTCAGAGTGAGTCACTATTATTGAATTATATTATTTCATGTCAATCCCATTCCCTTAATTGCGCCAATACTCAATCTCAGACCCTGATCAATATCTGGAAGTGGAGAATGCCTCCTTCTCCTGGAAACTGATTAATGACGTCAAAACTATTTCTGGAATCAGTTTTGTCGGATATAAGGTACGCATTGTTTAGTTGCGTTGTGAAAATCATGCAATGTTTTGAGCTCTGAATTGCATTCCATATTCCAGTTGATTTTCTTATTTTTTGTTGCTTTTTAGGGGTCGATAGTCGGAGTGGGCGGGCCTGTGGGCAGTGGGAAGTCTACCATCTTGCTGGGACTGTTGGGAGAGGCTACAGTAGATGCGAGCAAGATGGGCATACGGTAGATCGATTTTTTATACACTATTGTCGATTTTTTTCAGACAGGAGATTCTCGATGAGGGGATCGCGTATGTTGGACAAGAGTGCTGGCTGAGCAGGGGTTGTGGAGAGAAGACTGGGAAGAGAAGTTAACTGTGTTCATTGAAGGGACCATCAGGGAGAACATCGTATGCGGACTGGACTTTGATTCAGAGAAGTACAATGAAGTGATCAGTGCAGCCTGTCTCTCGAGGGATATCAAGGTAAGTTCGTGAATGGATGAAAATTGGTATTCCACATTTCGATAACGTATAATTTGCAATCTTTTTGGTAATATCTTAGGAACTGCATGATTTAGTTATTATTTTTTCTGAATATTCTTGTCCAATTTTTTTGTCCTATTGGCATTTTTTTTGGTTGTTTGCGTGGCTGCAATTTCAACCTGCCACTTCCCTGTCAACTTTTTTTTCTGGGGTCACGTATGGCGCATCACCAATTTACTGTTGAGATCACACCTGCACGGCTCGAGTACTAAGTACGGCGGCCGCCCGTCTCGTGAGGGACGGTGGCCGCCGCTAGGGGAGGCATTTCTCTTGTTTACTTGGCGAGAGAGCGCGTGCTAGGCAAGGCGGGTTAGATAGAGGCGGGGGAGCGGGAGGAGAGGGGGCGGGGCGTCGCGGACGGGTTGCCGCCAAGTACGTACTTGGCACAGGTGTGGTCGAGAAAAAGGAATCAAACTTGATTGCAGATAAGATGTCGAAATTTTTTTCATCATTCTCAGTTGGTAAAAAAATTAATTCTTATACCGCGAAATTTTGGCTGTTGTTAGCGCATCTGGGTAATTTTTAGAATGCCTCGCCTAAATAAAATTTTTTTAATCAACTGAGCTCATTGAAAATAATTGTCGATGAACTAATCGATTTTTTAACATGCAAACCTCAATCGTAAATCGATGCTGAGCGGTTCCAAAAAAATTTAACAATTGGGCGAGGCATTCTAAAAAAATTTCCTAGATGCACTAGACAACAGCCAAAATTGCGCGGTACAAGAATTAATTTTTTTTAAAATCAACTGAGCGCAGTGAAAATAATTCTCGATGAACTAATCGATTTTTTAACCTGTATATCTCAATCGTAAATCGATGTTGAGCGGTTCCAAAAAAATTTTACAATTGGACGAGGCATTCTAAAAATTTCCAAGGTGCACTAGACATTGTGATAAGCAGGTAAAATGGATTAGTTCATCGAGAATTATTGTCATTTCGCTAAGTTGATAAAAAAATTTATTCTTGTGCCGCGCGATGTTAGTTCATTCTAGCTCATCGATGATTTTTTCTAAGAATACCGCTCCCAGTTATTTTAAATTTTTGGGAGGAGCAGCATGGGAGCTCATTGAGATGCGCAGGTAAAAAATGGCTAATTCATATTGTATCAATATTTTGGCACATCATATCAGTTCCTGAAAATCCTTGTGTAGCGGCCGCGCAATTTTAAAAAATCGAGAAATTGTTTATCGATTTAGAATCGATAAACAGATAAAACAAAAACAAAAATTGTAGTTATATTTTTATTCATAAAACATTTCCTTTCAGTTAATGCCTGGGGGCGATTCGTATGAGATATCAGAGAACGGAGCTACTCTCAGTGGCGGTCAACGAGTGAGAGTGATGCTGGCACGAGCACTCTACCAGGTTAACTATTGCTTTATCGGATTGTAGACAGGGAGATGCACTCCGATTACGTATTCTAAAATATTGAATTCAGGACAATCAAGTATATCTGCTGGACGATCCATTCGCGTCTCTCGATAGAGCTGTCGTTGATCATATCTGGAAGGAGGCTGTAGAGGGAATGCTCAGGTCCATATCAAAATTTTAAAATATTATCGTTGATGTTGAATATTTTTATTGTAGATCACGGGGGAAACTGGTGGTTGTATCGACCCACGATTCTCGTCTATTGAGGAAGACTGATCATGTGATCATGTTGAATGGAGAAGGAAGTGTAGAAAAGAGTGGAAGACCCGAAGAAGTGATGAATGGAATGAAGGAAGAGGAAGAGAGGGGAAAGGAACAGGAGGAGAAAAGCGATGGAGAGGAAGAGACACATGAGTTTATTGTGGCTGTTGAAGAAGAGAAAATGGTGAGAATAATAAAGGACTATTGATGGATCAGGCGGATAAACATCGTGATGTTATAGGAAGGAGCAGTGAAGAGATCAGTGTACAAGTCGTACATGGATGCGACTGGTCGATTCCTCGTCTTCTCCATAATCACTGCTATTATCGGAATGCAGATATTCAAGAATACGGCTGATTGGTGGCTAACCAAGTGAGTAATCGTTTTTATGTGAAAAAGCACGTGCTCACGTTTTGTCGTTCAGATGGACAGAGGGACAAGAGAATGGAACAGAAGTGAAAAGTGTGAAGGGACTTCTCACTGGACCGAGACAGTCGAAGTTAGTTACTCTTATCCCACTCCTTCCATTCCTCTACTCGTTACCATTCCCTTTCAGTCTTCTGGGCGACGAGGAATTCGATCGATCAGTCCATTTCCTCACTGTCTACAGTGCTATCGCCGGAGCCAATACCATACTCACACTCATGAGGTATATTACAGCTTAGTTGTCCGCTACATTTGATTGATTTTGAACGCCCCTCGGCTTTAGGTGGTTTAATTTATTGACACTTATCTTTCCGGAAAAGTATTTGTAAAGTCCCTTTGAATGAATATTATATTTCAGAGCTTTTCTCTTCGCGAAGGGAGGCATCGTCTCTGCGAAGAGACTGCATGAGGATCTATTGCACAAACTACTCTCGGTGAGTACTATTCCATCACTTGGAATCTCTCCATTATGCAACTGCAGGCTCCTCTCTCATGGTGGGATCGAACCCCCACTGGTCGAGTGATCAATCGACTCTGTTCCGATGTGTACACTGTGGATGACAATCTACCATTCCAGGTATCGTAGTCACGTTAATTTAAATTATTGATTGGGAATTAATATATTTCCTTTAGATGAACATCTTCCTGGCCTCTCTAATCAATCTAATCGGAGCTCTCACAATCTCTCTCATCGGTCTTCCCACTCTCGCCCCTCTCGTTCTCATTCTATTCATCATATATTTCTTCATTCAGAGGAAGTACAGGTACTCTCTCCCCCTTCCTACCAGCTACTCACTCCCTTCTTTTCAGAATGACGACAGTTGAACTGAAGCGTCTTTCCTCTCTCTCCCTTTCTCCCCTCTACTCAGTCCTCAATGATGCTGTCTCTGGTCTCGCTCCCATTCGAGCCCATCGATTCGTAGAGAGGTTCGGCAATTCTTACCAATTAGTCATTCAATAAGGCATTCCAGATTCGCCCAATTAGTTCGGTTTCGTCTAACGGGTGTTCTTCGTACTAACTTCTCCTCTCTGGCAGCCAGTCAGTGGCTGACGGTGAGACTGTTCATTATTTAATTTAGGTTATCTAAAATCGTTGGTGAAGATGAATGATTCGTGTTCAGATTCGTCTCTCGATCATCGCCGTCGTTGTCGTCTCTTATATTTCATTCGCTGCTGTCATTCAACATCGATTGCACTTTGTCGATTCCGGTGAGATCTTATTTTCAATATAATTCGTGCATCTAAAATGTAATGTTCAGGTATGGTGGGACTGGCAGTAACGTATGCTCTGTCACTCACTTCTCTCCTCAATGGACTACTCGGATCATTCATCGAAACTGAGAAGGAGATGGTCTCCGTTGAGAGAATGCAGGAATATGTAGAGAAAGTGCCTGAGGAAAATGAGGAGGGCGAGTTTGAGGTGAGTTGGGTAAATAAGGTTGTAGTAAATTAGACAGAAATAGATTGTTTAACGGTGTTTGGATTGCATTATTAATTTCAAGAATAATGATCTCTCAGGTGCCATCTGAAGTTGAGGGTCGAATCGAGATGCAATTCGTGTCAGTGAGATACGAGAAGAATCTCCCTCTTGCATTAAATTCGGTTTGTTACCTTCGCCCATGTTGACTATATATTTATGTAATGGAAGACGAAGAAGTTGTCTTGTTTTCAGGTGAATCTCAAGGTCGATGCAGGTCAGAAAGTAGCCATTATCGGAAGAACTGGAAGCGGAAAGAGCACTATTTTCCAGGTGAGGATTCTGTTTGATTAATTGACAGCATAAATTCCGTTGAATGCTCTAGACTCTTCTCCGTGCGTGTGATATCGATGGTGGAACGGTATTCATCGATGGAATGGATATATCGAGGTTTCCACTCAAGTCACTCAGACGATTATTCGGAGTAGTGCCCCAACAGCCATTCCTATTCTCGGGTTGGTGATGTTGCAATTTGTTTGTGCTTTATTCACTCTATATGTGCGATTTTAAGTTTAATTGTCGCTTGATTTCCTGATTCCTCCTCTCAGGAACTCTGGCTGAGAATCTGGCAGTGAATGCTGCAAGAGCAGATAGAAATGCAATGGCTCATCTCGTGAGTGACGGAGATTCAGTCGAAAAAGAGTATTTCATTTTTGGCTCCGCTCTGTATTTATTTATTTTTTTACAATATTTGTTTTAGATGCGAGTTGCCCAATTGGAATCTCTCCTCCATCGAATCGGTGGATTGGATGGGGAGATCGAAGAAGGAGGGAAGAATCTCTCTGCTGGAGAGAAACAGATTGTGTCCCTCTGCAGACTGCTACTCACCAAACCAAAGGTATTTTTGATCATCTAGGAGTACATTCAGTTAATGTAAATAATATCTAAGCGGGATTTAATATATTTAGCGACATGGGTTATTATTTAGATTGTTCTGGTAGACGAAGCGACAGCTCATATGGACGATCGAACGAGAGAGAAGATCTTCTCCCTTCTCAATACTTGTCTTCCTCTCTGCACTCTACTCTCAATCGTCCATCGACCACACTCACTCAAGGGTACACATTTTATTAAAATATAATATTAAAGAATTCGTTCTCATTTATGAAAGGATCCGCAATAAAAATTTAATTTCAGCATACGACGTGGTAATTCGAATGGATGGAGGGAAGATAGTACACTATGGAGCTCCATCTGAAAGTGATCTCATCCGAATGGAAGAGGAGAGCCACGCTTAGTTTCTCTCTGTTTATTGTTTTCTTTTTATGTTTTATATCGATAATAATTTTTGTTTGTAACTAATAAGTTTAGCACGAGATTAGTATATATATATTTGTTTGAGCCGAGGTAATTTAACCCGATTGTGATGTTTATTTCATGTATTACGGTATCTATCTGACCCCTTTGACCCTTTCAGTGGACCGGTAACCGAATGACTGCGATTTATTAGCATTACTTTGTACTTTACATTCTTCGCATGACAACATTTATGCCATTCCAATGAGGTTGTTACAGTACTTTCATTGTTCAGGTTGTGAATTATTGATGATTTTATTTCGGTGACTGTTTTCTTCATCACACATTGCTCATTTACGGTAAAGATCTGTTGACTTAATTATCATGAAACTCGTTTGCCATATTGGTTTGAATCCAACTTCTTATCTGTTTGTTGTGCCGGGTCTTAAGAGATCCCGACAGCTATTCGCCTGTCCGTTCTTCTAATTCTGTTAATTTCCTTCTCATTGAAGATGTCTACTGAAGAAGTTCCCATGCTTGTTGAGGAGGAGAAGAAGGATGATGTGAGAGGAATGAATAAGAGTGGAAGATGGTGGAAGGAGACTCGCACTGCCAAGACCAGTGCTATCAAGAGGGTATGCGAATCAAGATGAATAATATTTATTGAATGGTGACTATGAATACAGTTGACGATGGTGTAATTGCAGGACAAACCACTGAAGACGTCGTGGCAGAAGAAGATGGGCGAGAAAGCGAAGGTTGGTGAAGGGATTGGGATGGAGAAGTGAAGGGAAGGATTGCAGAAGGACAATGTGAAGAAACTACAGCAACAGATTAGAGACACGATTGCAACTGAGAAGGCAGAGAAGGTCGAGAGAAGAAAGGAACAGGTGAGGACCATATGGGATAAAGTACCATTCATTCCATTCCTCTCAGGAGAAGCGTCGTCTCGAGAATGAGCGAAAGTCAGAGGTCGTCCAAGTGATCACCAAGACTCAGAAATTGAAGAAGACCAAGAAGAAGGATCTGAGAAGAATCGAGAAGAGAGATACCAATCCCACTCCTGTCTAATCCAATTATATTCATTACTGTATCTCTCACAT
>LS598510.1:819943-830268 GCA_900490775.1 Pristionchus maxplancki
CTTGTTTCATCTTCCATCCCATCTCAATCCTCCTGTAGAAGTATGTACAAGTATTCCTCATTTCATCGGGTTTCCATCTCCTTTCCCGTCTGTTTTAGCGTTTTTTGTCAGATATAGTATATCTCATTTGTTTTGTGATAAATGTGTTTCCCGTGAGTCAATTGATGCTCGAGACACTTGAAGGCAGGTAGATACCCTTGTAATACTTGAAACAAATGTAAGAATGATAATATATCTAGAAAGGACTGCGCTGCATAATTGACGAAATGTCGAATGTAATATTAGAAAATTAAGTTTTCGCTATGGAGGAATACGATCGCTATGGTTTAATGGAAGGAGCAGAGATTGAATATGAGGAATACAAAGGAAATTTACTCGGAATGGGAGAGGAAATGCCATCCGTTTCGTTTCCAATCAAGGGGTACGATGATCATTTCTATTCTTGGTCAGCTCGATTGATAATTGATCTCGTTCAGTCGTACGTATCTCACAACTTCTCTCTTCGCAGAGGCAGTCAAAGCTGTCATGAAAGGGAAAATGAATGTGAATAAGGTCAGAGTTACATTTCATTGTAGGTATCTGAGAGACGTACTATTATTTTATCCATGGTTTATTCTTTTCCTTGCAGGCAGCAAGTGTCTATCGTGTTCCTCGCAGTAGTCTCCAGAGAAAAGTAGCGTCAGTCACTTATCTTCATTTATTTTATCACTATTCAGTTTGCAAATTGTCTAAAATTATTAAAATAGCATAAGGAGGATATATAATGTGGATTCTCAGCCAGAGTCGAATGGAGCACAAACGAAAGGAGAATCCTGATATTGTTGAGAAGATGAAAGTGAAAGCAAAGAAGGAACGAGAGGAAGATGAGGAGGAGGACAGGAGATTATGGAGGGAAGAGTATCAAAGAAGATTGGATGAGGTATCATTCGCTTCCAACCATTCCATTTCACAATGTGTATTGTATTTCAGGCAGAAGCGAATGTGATTGCTGATGAAATGGGAAACATTTCGAGGTGATTATAGTGAACTCTGTCTTCCTATTAAATGCTGCTCTATTCAGTAATGATCTTCTCGGAATGGCAATTCATAGTCTGTACGATCACGATTATTTCGACACCTATAGTGAATGCATAGTCAGTTGATCTTTGATCTTTCCTCCCTCATCATCGAATATTCAGATAGAAGAGAATGTCGATCCATTAATTGATCAGCACATTTACCTGCAAGGAGAGGATCTCAATCAGATTAGAGAGGTGATTCAAGAAAGAATAAAGTATCCAATTTTATTGAGAATCGTATCTACATTCAATAAATATGAGTTGATTATAGGAAGAGGACGATGATGATATTCCTCCTCCTCCTCAGATTGTAATCGAAAGTGGAGAATCGGGAGAATATGAAGAGATGAGGAGTATGATGAGGAGGAGTTGTTAATAATCCCATTCCAGGAAGAAGTGATAGTGGATGAAATGGAAGAAACAGGTGGGAGTGTAAGTGGAATGCCTCGATTGGACTCCATGTACGACTATTGATCCCCGCATTCACTAGTGAACGATTATTTGTAAATTTTTGAATACTTTCTTCGTTAGTTGAAATAGTGCTAAAAGCTAATTTGATTGATGGGAGATCCATCCATATCGCAATTGTCCATTATTACGATTCGATAAACGGTTTTTTTAAATATAAAAGAATGTTGCATAGCAGGAGTCTGTAATCTCGTAGATACCTCCCTTCCGTGAGATAGATCACTCCATGTTCCCCTTCAGATGGCTACTCGAGTAGTGCAGAAGATTGATCCCGCCCTCTTCCCCCTTCTATTATACAAGAGAATACTCAGGTACTATCGATGTCCCTTCTCTATTCTTTCAGTCTATCCATCTCTCTCAGACTCCACTACGGCCTTCCTCCTCCAGCTCGTCTAATGGGAGATGCCTACGTCAAGGATGAATTCAGAAGGCATAAGACTGCGCCGAGGGAACAAGCACTCGTCTTCCTCAATGAATGGACGGTACTTCCTTCTCTCTTCTCCAATCGATCAGTTCTTTCTCTCCTCAGCAATATTGCACGATGTTATCTAAGCAATTGACTGGTCGAGGAATCTCGAAAGGAGTGATAGGAAAGGATTTCGACCATACGGATCTAGACAAGTTCAGTGAGGAACAATTGAGTCAACTTCTCGAATTGAAGGAAGAGGCGGAACTCGATCAGAGAAGACTAAGAGGTGAAAAAGTAGTAGAAGAGAAGAAAGAGTCCGAAGGATGAGGTTACTATAGGGACTAGTAGGATTCTGTTGTTTATCGTGTGCCTTCTTAACGGGTAGATTATAGAGTATATCAGAGTTTATAGATCTGTTATTTTTCTCGATTGTTATATTAGTGAATAAACTAGATGAAATGACGTGTCAATGAAAAGTAGATGATTACGATACACATAGGTGATTAGATTACAGTAGTTGTCCACAATCGATGATACGAACTTCTCTCTTGGGAATTCCCTTCTGAACTCCATTTCCCTTGATGGTTCCTTCTTTCTCGAGTAGATCAAGTACTTCGAATCCATCGATTAGTCTTCCGAAGATAACGTGATATCCATCCATCCTGAGAAATAGATTGGTCATTTGTGCATCGCTATTAAATCAACCAGGGAGCTTCTCCGAATGTCACATAGAATCGACTGGAATTTGTATTCGGCCATCCATAATTGTCCATTCCGAGAAGGCCTCTTCCAGTATGAGTCAGACTGAAGTTCTCATCCTGAATCAATTCATTCTGGAATCTACTATCCATTCGGTTCAGTACTTCGAAGTACTTCTGGTCGAAAGTCGATTTCCCTCCTTCACGAGTCTTGTTGTTTGTCTCGAAGTCGCCTGACTGCAAGGGGATTAGGGTAGTCCTTCGCAATTAGTCGATACTACAGTACTCACACAAGCGACGAATCCAGGGATAATTCTGAAGAAGAGACAGTTCTTGTATCCGAATCCCTTCTCTCCCGTGCACAGAAGACGGAAGTTCTCTGCTGTCTTAGGACAAATCGATGAATTCAACTGAAGAGGTGGAAAGTACTCAAGAATAGAAAGGATGGAACCTCGAAGACGAGTCTTCCTATCTTTTCATCTCCCGCAATTAGATCGAAGAATACTCTGGAAGTCATATTGACTGTCAACTGCCATTTCCCTCCTTCCTTCTCTTCCTTTTGAGCATCTTTGAATTGCCTTCGATCCTCTCGTTGCCCTCAATTAGATTCCTTCTCGAAGCAAAGTCTATAATGATGGCCACTAAGTCGATTCTACATACAGTAGGACACATTAATATTCGTGAAGAATATTACAAATAGGTCTATGTAAATGTCGATTGATGGCTTCTCGGCCGATCTCTCTTCCCACTTCTCCTCTGGTCGAATAGAGAGAGTGGTCGGATGATCTCTCTCTTCCTTCTCTCCTCCATACTCATTCTCGTCCCGTTGATACCACTCTGCTACTGGAAGAAGAAGCAAGTAAAGGTCGCCAAGCAGGTACCATCTCCCCCCTCCCCTTCCCATTCATCTCACGTCCATTATTCAGCTCAAAGTGACAAAGAAACCGAAGAAACGGGACGATTTCCTCAATCGGTTACGAAATTCTATCAATAATGAGCACGATGACAACAGTATCAGTAAAACGGCGGAGGGAGATGAGGTACGGTAGATACCGATTGAGAAATTAATGGATGGGATTGAAGAGTAAAAAGAAGACAAAGAAGAACAAGGATATGATGAGGCCATCTAGAGAACATATTGATAGTCCGAAGGAAGAAATGATGCCCAGTGGAGAGAAAATCAATGATGCTTATGAGAAAGTTGGACCCAGTCAAGAGAAGGTACCGTACTCTCCCCCTGTCTACCGTATTCATATCCTCAGGGAGAGGGTGGGGGTGGAAGCAAAGAGGTGATTCCCCCTGGAAGTCTCGAGAAGGGAGGATCGGCCAGTGTAGAGAAATTGAGTAATGAGAAGGGAAGTGGAAGCAAGGAGAATAGTAAAGAGAAGGTGAAGGAGAAAGAAGTGGAGAAGGAGAAAGAACCTGCGGTATGGTAGATGTAAGGGTGGCAGAGGATACGGTAGTGAATCGTAGACTGATCTGCGACCTCTTCAATCGACTCAATCGAGTACGAAGAAGACTGAATACACTCCTTCATCGTGCAGTAACACTCAGCACAATTCGAATACAGGAAAGAGCCATCATGCAGGAGATTTCAAGGGTATTTTACTACAAGGATAGTGATTGATTCCGTGCTCTTCCCTTCAGAGAAACTTGAGAAACGAGTGACTGCGATGAATATGAAATTCGGTAGTGGAGAAACAATAGGAAGTGCAGAGATTCTGAAAGATGTGAAGATGGGAGAGGAAGAGGCGACTCAATCGACACAGAAGTCTAATTCTGACACTGTATTGTCTCCCTCCTTCATCTCTTCCTCATCTCTTCCCTTCTAGGCTCTGAAATCTCAAATGACACAAGTGCGATCGGTTGTCGATCCTCCTTCGCAGAGCACTCAAATTAGAAGTGTGATGATATTGTGAATGGTGAGAGAGTGAAGACTTCCAATCAATTATCATCTCATTTCAGACACTTAGAATCGATACTCGAAGAAACACAGAAATAGGAGTGTTCACGCTGACAATAATCGAAATAAATTATCTTTACATACATGCTTATGTACAGCTCAAGAGGGGGTAGATCAATGGGAGTCCAATATGAACGTTGTGTCTTCGATCTATCTACTAACTGCATTCTACAGACAACATGGTAACCCAGTGGTTTCCATGATGGAATGACACGATTAGACGGAGAAAAACGATAACAATATGTACAAATGATCCTGCATCGTACAGATACTCTAGACACTCTAGAACTATGTTCACCTATTGTAACTGGAGGTTCTGAATGGGAAGAGAGGGATCAAGGGAAGGATCTTGTGGAATGGAAGGAGATGAAGGACATTCGAGATGAACACAATGAAACACCTGATAGAAGATAGGTGAAGGGAGGAAGAAGAGAGGGACACACCTCGTTGGCTGAATTCGCAGTCCCGACGATTCGAATGAAGACGACGGGTTCGGGAGGGAATTCTGCATATTGCCATGATCTAAAATATTCTCATTTATATATCATTCATCGACATTCTAAGCCTAATGACTAATTGATCACTCACCGACAGTCTTCACTCACTCGATCCACCACTCTCTTCCATTGTAATTGATTGACCGAAACCTACAATGGGAACATCATGCTCAGATTCTGTTGAATAAGTGTAGATAAATAATTAATTCGTTCCCTTGAATGAGTGTATACCTCAATATAGAAAGAGTAGTTCCTCTCATCACAATCCCATAGTAGCAGTTTAATGGTCGATACGAGATATGGCTGGGGAAGTTGCACTGTGATCGATCCAGATCCCAATTGATGACAAGTGTATCTCAAAAGGAGAATTGATATTCGTTCACTACTTTTATGAAACTGCCGTACCCTTCATCCCAATCGTAATGGGATATTCCACTGATGAGAGCATTTCTGTCTCTCGAAACTCCTTCGATCACCAATGCATTACGATCGATTGATGCAACGTTGTTAGAAGGAACTACAATGGACACGATGAGGATGTGGAAAAGGAATGAACTCACTAGTTAATTTAGTAACTGGATCGACTGTAAATTGTTCAGTAGTGAAAAGAGCTTCGAGATGGACAAGATGGAAGAAACGATTGAGTGAATTGTGAGTGCCAACCACTCGGATGAATCTGAAATATTACACAATTGGCTTCACTCTCGTTTTCTATGACTACTAAAATTACAAACATGAAACTTACTTGACTGCTCTTTGCGGAAATAATAGAATCTGTTTCGATCTACACAGATATTTGGTGTGATCGATAATTCTCGCCCAGTCCTTCCGATCAACACTCACCTGCATTTGATTGCATTATTTTTTTGGAAAGCGATTCAAGGTAAACGAGAACAAACCTCGACATAGTAAGAGTACATCCTGGTTTCTCTATCAGCCCATAGACCGAGAACAATCTTATTGATTATGGATGAATTGAAGAGCTGTGAAGAATGGGACTAATCACGAGAAAGAATAGTGATTGTCTAACCTCGATGACGATTCCCTCAGTGTCCTCTTCGATATTGTGTCTCGTGAAGATTCGATCTCCATCCTAAAGAGATCTTTATTGTTCCGTCAACTAACTCATGCGTCTCAAATAAACTGTAATGAAGGAAATACGTACTTGGGAAAGCATTTGGTTCGATTCGGGAGAGAGGAAGAGTGCAGATGGAGATTCTCCCGTTAACACTTGAGCATTACGAGAGGTCGCCACATTCACATCGGGAGCTGAATGAACAATGGATTCGAAGTGGATACAAATAGGTGATAAATGCATGCCAAACATACAATTAAAATAAGCAATAGGTAATACTCACAGAGGAATCCGCGATGGGTCAGATGTGAAGATGTGATCTCACATTGCTCCTGAGAATAAAAGAATATTTATTCTGTTAGGGGCATGGGGAAAATCAATGGAAATACCTTAATAGCATCGAGAATGACATCGGATGCGATGAGTCCCGAAGGTCTGACCACGTTGAGAAGTTCATCGAGTGAAATGAGAGGAAGACGAAGACGAGAAACGAGTGAAGAAAGAGATTTATCCGATTCCTACGAGATTATCAAACTTTTAAGGTTTTTTTTCTTATTGAGCTGCATCTTGAGATAAATAGAAATAAATAGGTACCTCCGGTCTCGCATCATTCCATTTGCAGATCCCTCTGAATATTTCAATTTCACGAGCACAAAAAGAATCTCGAATGATTAGTTCCTCGATGGCAGAAGCAGAGAGGGATAGGAGCGCCTGGAAATCATGCCTTTATAATAAATATCGAAGAAATATGAATTTGCGTTTGTTCAATTTTCACTTGTGACAATAGAATATCCGACGCGTTTTTATCAGCAAAGACGAAGCAGTCTTCAGTTAGTTTAGGAAGGGAATAGAGTTGAGATGCATGGAGGACTGTGCAAACATTGCACGTGTTCAGTGTCTTCTGAAAAAGATTGAAGGGTTTATAATGTTTCATAATTTAATAATTCATAATTGTAAAGATATTGAATAACTGACTCTGAAGAAGAGTGCGATATCATCCTGCAATCTCTGGAAATCGCATCGATTGGCTAACATAAGAATATCGAGGATTCGCTCGTCCTTCATTCCATGTAGACATAATCGACCGGTGTAGATGTATCTAGAATTTAATTGGAACTCTTGTAACTAAGATATTGTAATGGTTGGAATCAAGTATCCAATGTTGGCTTATTAATTATGAAAGTGCTTACTTGAGAAAATCAGTGAAGGCCTCCAGCGGAGTTTCTTTCAACTCTATGATATCTTCCTTTTCTTCTCTCATTCCACCAAAGAAAAGACATCTGCGATTAGCCGAGTGCTCACCATAAATCACTCGAAATAACATACCGGAAATACTTGCTTCGTGCGGCAAGAATCACTTTGTGACCAGGTAGATTCTTTCCCTCGACTACGAGAGTCACGTCGGATAGTTCCGTTGAGAGGAAGAGACTATCTGGTAGGGCAAAATGGTTTAAAATATTTGAAGATTGAAAAAAAGAATGATAAAAGGTAGGATTGGCAAGTGAAAGGCATTTCAAAAACTGAAGAGTTTTCTTCGACCTCTCATTATTCCATTCATAAAGTTTTTTTTAATGAAGAGTGCAAAAAGAGTAAAGACTCCGTCATTTGTAATGTGATTCTTCATGAAATAGTATTCTCTTCATGAAGAATGCTTTAGATTTGCACGTTTTAAGCGTAAATGAAGAGTGTATTTCGATTCTTCACTTGCCATCTCAATAGAGAACAAAGAAAAGGACAAACGAACTGTAGTGTTCAGAGAGCTCTTCAGTGTGGACAATTGATTCGTGTGGATGAATGGGATCATGGACGACGTTACTAACTTGCGGGAAGGAAACTTCCTCCCCTCGAAAGGCACTCATACCATTCAATTGTACTGAAACACAACCATTTTTCTCAATAAAGAACAATGAGAAATCGTATCAATCAGAGCACAGAAAGAAATTTTGTGATCTTGTCAAGATCAGAATGTTTAAATAAAGGGACTTTTTCGCGATATAATCTGAGATAATCAATCAATGACATAATATGCATAGTGGTGTGACGGACGTGCACCAACGCTTTCTGCATTTTCCGAGGCGATCTTTCCGAAATTCTGCTGTCTGTTGTGTCGGTTCAGCCAGGCTCTTTTTTATTTATAAGAAATATTAAAGAATTGAAATATGTGAATTATAAATCTTCATTGCAAGGTTGTACTTCTAGTGTGCTCTACAAGATTGCTTCGAACGATTTATTCCGGGTCAAAAGTTAACAAAATGGCAACATATTAGAGATTTGAGTAATGAAAGTTCAACTGAATCATTCACAGTTACAAGTCGGTTGAATGGAAATTGACAAGGACATAGCACAATAGATAACGATAGAAAAGTGTTGAAATGGGAGTACTCAAAGTGGTGGAGCTCTCACAGAGCCATGCTTATATGTGAGAGAGTGATTGAATGAGTAGGTTCGGAGAGATGAGTGAATGAATATCGATTGGAGTGTAGATCAGAGGGTAGAGGGGAGGTATACCTGTAGTCTGAGTAAGACTAAGAAGGACACCCGAAAAGAGAGAGAAACGAAAAAGAGCAAGACCTAGTCCCCGTAATGGAAACAGAGATCAAAGCTATACTCAATCGATAGAACAATCACTTCATTTCTGTCTACTCAAGCACCGACTCTCACCATATACCCGTTGCATCCTCAGGAGAGCTATCACCACACAGAAGAGGACCACACCATCACTACGATAGGGTGCACAATTTAAACAACAATATTGAATCCGGAAGAAAATGAGGTATCCAGGGAAGAAAGATTGTTAGTCAACGAAGGGAAGAATCGAGAGATCGAGAGATCAATCAATATTCGTTCGTTGACAAGAAGACCAATGGAGGGTAGATGGTGAGACGTGTGGTGGACGGGACATTACTGACTAATGGACGAAAGAATTGAGAGGATAAATGAAGAGGGTCAGTGATGTGCCGTATGAAGGAAGGGAAGGAAGGAGAGATCTCCATGAATGGATCGAATCGATACCCGAAGATAGAGGGGTACTCATGGAGAGGTTGAACTAGCGAGGATGCTAGGAGGGGGATTGGGGAGGGAAAGGGAGAGGGGGAAATGGTTTAAAACTGTCGTTGAGCTGAGCATAGTGCAGTATGGGGAAGAGTGAGGAATTGTTGTGAGACGAGTCGAGGATGGAAATGATGATCGACAGTGAAGAAGAGTGTTCCCACTCCTTCCAATGACAGATTTATCGATCGGCTGCAATCGTAATACCGTAATCCCTTCCTCTTCAATCTAATTGATTACCTCTTCACCGATCCATCCTCATCATCTACCGTAATCGTCCAATTTCCATGACCACAACCGGGTAAGGAAGGTGAGAATCTGAATAGAGGGCATTAGATTACCGTAGTGAGATGTAGAGTATACCTGATGGATTGATTCTGTGATAGACGAAGAGGTAGACTCTCTTCCCCCGACGGAACACTAACACGAATGGAACAGATGGAGGTACTCCATGATGTGAAGACTAGCTCGATCTGAAGAGAGGAAGGAGATGAAGGAGAGAAGGGATAAGTCATGGAGAAGGGGGTAAACGGGTAGGTCAATGTGACTCAGACTATGACGAAATTGAGGAAAAAATAGTGAGAATGAGAGAAGGATTACGACTAGAAACTACAAAGTAGAGGAGATAATGAGATGACGATGGAAAGAATGAAAAGGTATTCACACAATGAGAAGTAATCGATTAATCGCCCTTTACACTCGACTTGGCTCAATGCCAATATACTCAGCTTCTATCTCTCCTTTTCACTTTGGCTGCATGCCAGAAAGGGGCGGGGTTAGCGGGGAAAAGGACTACGTCCCTTCGACCAATCAGCGACTTGCACTTCCGAGAATCAGAAAAGAGACGAGAGAAAGGTTGAGAGTGAGAGAACTTTCTCATTTTGAGAAGAAGAAGAGAGAAGAAAGGAGAGATTGAATAGTGTACTCTCGTTGGGTTAGAGAGAGAAAGAGATGAAAGAAGAAGATGGGGCAGAGTTGAAGAGAACAACTGGAATGTAAGTGATTCTAGAATGAAGAAGAGGATTGAAGAGAGAGGAATAGCGTGGAATCGAACTGCAATAGTCCAATGATAGGAAGAGAGAGGAGGGGGAGGGGGGGGAAGGGGGAGG
>LS598510.1:842526-862007 GCA_900490775.1 Pristionchus maxplancki
ATAGAGGGAAGAAGTACCAGAGTAAGTAATGTGAGATAGGGGAAGGAGTCATTACATACAAGGGATAGTCACTCCGTACTTTGACATCTCGATTAGTGCATTCAATCGGATGGAGGAGACAATTAGCGAGACAAAGTATTACAAACAATATAGTAGTATAAGAATAGGACAGGATAGGTAAGTAAAAGTTCTTCCTTGGAAAGTAATGAATATACAGAAGCACATGCGGGCAGGTGCTATTGTGGACTCGATGTTTCAACGGATCAATAGATGGCCGGGTGGAGGGGGTAGATCAAAGGGAGAAGAGGGGAGGGGGTTAATCAATACTCGACCTCTCCTTCGTCATCAACATCACCGGCTGGCATCATATGAAGAACTTCACGAGGACGACGAACCTACAGAGAAAACGATTAGTCGATGGTACTTCGACACTGCACTAATAGTAAGTCAATAGAATAAGATTGAAGACCATTTAATGACTGACCACATATCTTCCATCCTCTGCGATTCCCTCAATATCCTCCTGTCGAATAATGCGTCCATCCTCCAGAATATCAATCACATCCTGCAATGTAATCAGTATCTATTGAACAATTCTATTGCCATTAGATCGCATTGTCTCCAAATGAGAGGAGCGGCGTACCTCATTATTGAGTAGTCCCTCGACGACTTGTCCATCAATTATTCCAATGTCTCTTCTATCGACGGCATTGCCCATTTGAGGGACGGGAACGGGAGAGAGAGGGACAGGGGGAGGGGCGAGATGGGTTTGAGGAGGGAAGGGAAGAGGACCATGGATGGCTGTGTGCACATTGAGTCCATTGAGAGAACGGGAAGAACAAGGCTGGTCCTCCCTTCTCAATTCCCTTCCTCGAGAGGACGAAGAAGGACCTGCTGAAGGAGAGAGACGACGACGTTTGAGGACTGTGTGCTGAAAGGAGGAAGAGGATGAGATGGAAGAGAAGCGGTGGAGGGGGGGGGGAGGGACTCACAGTATATCCAGTGGGAGCTCCCCTCGTCTCTCCATTCTCATCTCTCAGAGTAATCTGATTCAGATCAGCGAAAATCTCATACTCGAGTGGCTCTTCTTTGATTTCTCCCATTCCCATTCTGCAATTTTTCAGTTTGATCATTTACTAAGCACACACGTAATGCACATCCATTGGATTGTTTGTTTTTGATCCAAATACGAGTAATATCATACCTTCGGACGGGTCGTCTTCTCTCCCCCATATCATCTTTCTTCTCCTGCTTCATACTCTTCAACTTCTTGCTCTCCTCTCTCTTCTTCTGCAGACACATACTCTTCTGCGCTTTATAAGCATTCACTTTTGCAGTTGTTTGAGCACTGAAAAACGAGAAATGGATACAGCTTACAAGAATAAGCTGTATTGTTAGAATAATACAAATTCATAGTGAAGGTGGATTTCTATGAATCAATCAAATAGAAATGGGAACTGACGACATCTCATTGAGTCGATAAAGGTCTTTTCCATCGTCATTATCTTCTCCTTCAGTTCTTTCTCTCTCTTGTTGGGGAGATTCCGGATCATCCACCATCTCAAAATAATTAATGATTATTGTACATTCCAATCATCTCTCGTCCACTCACCGAATCCATCTTGGTGATTTCATCCACTCTCACCATCAGTGAATCCACTTCTTTCGCCACTGTCTCGATCACTGAATTCTTCGCCATCTCCATTTGATTCACCAGCTGAAATAAAGGCATCGCGGAAAGAACCAGTCAACCCATAAAGTATTCTAGATCTCTACACTTTATTCTTTGTGGTTATTCGTTTTCTATTCAAAAGGGGAATATTGATGGTCTAACCTTTTCGAAAGCCTTAGTCAATTTGCGAGCTTTGTGCACTCTCAGATCGACGTCTCTCTGCGTGAAGGGCTCCGGACGATCCAATTCGAGATCGAGAATCTCGTACTCTTTGAGGGAATGAGCAAGCACCTGCAAGGATAGAAGGAGTGAGGTGGGGGGGAGGGGAATGGAAGGAGAAGGAACTCACATCTTGAACATGATCAGTCTGCTCGAGGATTCTGTCGCGGTATTCGAAGAATTTCGCCTATAAATCGTAGTTCGTCTCAGTAAGTAAACCCATTTATCTTCCTAGAATAATGGATGGCTATTCTCACCTTGCATTCATCGGCCACATCCATCATCATCTTGATCTTCAATCTTTCCTCTTGCACTTTATCAGCCGTCAACACGAAGTTTTCTACGACCTGCAATAAATACATACAAAATTAGCCAAAATAAGACGGTACAAGATCATTAGATTTATAGGCCACCCACATTGTGTCCATTGTGATTGCGCAGACCGCACATTGAGCAGATTACCGCCTGAAAGAAAGAAGTACAATTAGCAAGTGCCCCCCCCCCCCTCTCTCTCTCTCTCTTTTCTTCACTCACAGCAGACTCCTTGCATTCCTCATTATTGCACGAGAAGTAGAAGGGACAATTGATGGGAGTATTACACGATTGGCAGATGCATCCAACAGGGGCGATCACCTTCGAACGAGCCTTCACTCGCTCTATTAGATCTGAAACGGGAAATTATTTATTTCAAAAGAACTACGATGAAAACAACATAGTCCCTATCGTAACTGAATGAGATACTTACCTTGGACCTTATAGTTGACGGGTAGTCCATTGGGAGGGATAGTGGTGGGGGATCGACACTCGGGACAGTTGACAGTCTCCTGTCTCCCTCCTCCATATCCATAGGCCACTCGGGGGGCGACTGGTTGCTGCATCTGAGGCTGCTGCATGTGACGGATACCATGGATGTACGCGTGCTGCTGAATTAGAAGATGTTATTCGTATATCTGGAGATGTATGATGGTATTCCCGTCGATGTAACCTCTTCCTTCTCTACTACAATCACCTCAATGCGCACATGTCTCTGTATCTGCTGTCTGGCCGGCATGGGAGGGCCAGCAGGAGGGCCATTCATATGGGGAGGAGCGATGGGGATCGGAGCCATCGGATGCATCATGTACCCCATTCCCTGCAATTACTCCTCTCTTCTCCCTTCCCTTCCCTCTCCTCACCATTCTCGGTCCAGGCACAGCAGGTTGTCCTCCTATTCCCATCATTCCCATCATCATTCTATTGTGCACGTCCATCTGATTCTGTGGATGGGGATGCTGTTGGGGTGCTCCCACTCCTCCATTCATCCCTCCGCCGTTTCCACCACCTCAAATCAACATCTATTGCATATACAATAGACAAATTATAATTGAAACACATTAATTTCTCTCAATGTGAGGAGTTGAATAAGCAATTTATTAAGCAAAACCCACAATACTTACCATTAATTCGCGGGTCCATCATATGCATCTGGGGCATTCCCCCTCCTCCTCCTCGATCATTGTTTGCCACACGAATCTGCAAATTATTTATGATACAGTTCCTAAATAATGATTGATATTAATTTTGGTTGGAATAAACACTTCGGGTTTCACGAGAACGAGCTACTCAACACTTTTCGCACAATCAACTCAAGTAGGAAATGGACGGAACCAAGAGAAAAGCCGCTGAGTGTTTTGTAAGCTGACAACGGGGAAATGGAATGGATCGAAAGATCGAGTGAGCGAAGTGAGAAGAGAAGGGGGATGGAACTCCGAAGTGTTCATTCATCACTCATTTCCTCTTCCAGTGCTCATTCATGCAGTGCTTTCTTGTCTCATTCACACAAACCAAGCCAATCCATTCTATTCTCGCAAGCATCGACACTCTTATTCCCTCCTTCTCTTCCCTCGATGGACCTTAAGATGAACAGGGAGCATCGATCACCTCGTGGTTATCATCCTCCTGTCCATTCTGATTCCTCATCAGCATATCCATGAATTGATGGGCGAATCCTCCATTGTCATGCCGCGTCGCCACCTGTTATCGATCCCCATCACGGAGTAAGGGTTACGGTATGCTATCCTAGAGGGAAGAAAGGCATCGTTACGGTAGCCAGATCACAAGTGTCAACCTCCGAAGACAAGATAATCTCATCCTTTTCCGCATTATGAACGAGAGTGATAGTAAACGACTGTGAGGTGCGATAATGGAGCTATGGAATGAATGGATGGAGTGAATGAGAGGAGCAGGGATGGGAAGTGAAAGACAGAAGAATGCACGGAACGAGACCGAGAGAAGATGGAAGCAGAGGTTAGTCGCATAGAGGGGAAATCATCCAATTATCACATTCGCATTTTATTGTTTGACCATTCTTCCATTTATAGCTCTTATATCGACGAAATATAAATAAAGGAGCATCCAATCTCCTTATTGAGTTTACAGAGCGAGCCATAAACAGAAGAAGGCCGAATAAGAAAGTAGACAGAGTGATGTCAATAAAGAGACAACTGATATTACGAGATGGTTCACAACGAATAGACCCAATCTGACGATATTGAGAAAGAGGGAGAAAGAGAAGACTCACCAATTGATTCACACATGATTCGCAGAAGGTGTGACCACATGAGAGTTGGACGGGTCTCTCGCATAGATTTAGACACACTCCACACTCCATCGCCCCCTATAAGCAACCATTGGTTGAAATGGCATAGCGAAATTTCATAATCAATCATTTCGAAAATAAAAAAACCAAACCCGTCACCACATCTTGAAAAAACCAGTAAAAATGAATATTAAAAGTGCTGACCTGGAGTTCCTTGGGGATCGCGAGATCGTCATCTTTCTTAATGAGTAACGACTCCAGTTTGAATAGAGGGCTGAAATAATTGAATTACATCTGGAGAGGAGAAATCGTAAGTCACGTAATGAGGGAGGAGAGAGAAATGGATTATGGGCGAATGTGTGCAGAATACCAATGAAATGTGTGAGAAATAGGAGAAATTTGAGATGCAATCGATAGTATGAGCTCTAAAAGGACGATTTGTAACGAGATAAGGAAGAGGCAGAAGGGGGAGAATTAGGCAGAAACGAGAACGGAAGTAATCAATGGGAGAGGGGAGAAGAGATGCAAACGAGTCCCGGTCAATCAAATAGAACCGAATGATCGATAGAGGGGGGAGAGGAGGAGACGAGAGCGACTATCGATCGACTTAACAATTGGGTGTACTTTACAATATCGAATGGGCGAGTAGAGGGAGGTCATTGTGAAGAGTCGGGCGACAAAAGAGAAGAGAGGAAGGAGGGAAAGAGAGGGAGGACACTCATCTCTCTCGTCTGTCATTTCCCAACACACAGCTACGGTCGCACCAATTTCGCAAGAGCCAGCGAGATAACAAAAGCTAAAACAAAACAAAGAATAAAGTAAACTAATTTTTTCATTATTTCCAGAACAGCATGCCGCGAAATAAGGCGGAGAAAAGAAATCGCAAAAAGTATTTGAGCCGAGATTTCGACCAGCTTCCAAGTGGAGGAGAAAGAGAGCGACTATCTATGGACACCCGAACAGAGTTTATATAGAGAAGACGCGCGCGCCGATAACATTTGATAGATATGAGATCGATTAGATACGATTAGATTCCAACGAAGCAAATCGATGGAGAGACGGTGTGTGCTCGAGGATAAGTGGAAGATGAGTGAACTGAGTGAGAGTAGTGCAAACTATCCACACCAGGTCACCAGCTGGACCGACTGCTTAGTGCGCATTCACAGTGAAAAGAACAGTAAACTCTCCACTCAAACAAGGGATGAAGAAAAAACTAAAGATGGAACGAAAATACGCTTTGGGGAAGAGCATCCCGTTCAAGCCGGATCTTATGATCAAATTCACACGAAGATCTTACGATCAAATTTACACGAATATATGACTTCACGTGCAGTCGAATATAAACACCCTATCACATGAAAATAACAAAAAGTACAGTCTGGGAAGGAATGTATGCGAACGGTTGCAAAAAAAATCAATATCTTGAAATTATCCTGACTACCGTACTTCGCGGGAATTCAAAATTTATAAGATTCTATTGATTATTAATAGTGAATCAGAATATATATTTTGTTTGCCCTCTAAAATAAAATGAGAAGGTTGCGGGGGTTTGTGTGATGGAGTGTCAGATGTTCTCCGTTGTATGGCGGGTAAGAGGGGAAAGAGGGGAGAGGATAGATCTCTCGAGGGAGAAGCAGTGACCCCCTCAGGGCTTTCCTCGATCACTCATTGATCTATTCAACATGGCCTCTACTCCTCGTCTCGAGGTTTGTCCATTCATTTCCATTTCGAATTCAAGATTGAAAATATATGTGAACATTCCAGAAGCGGTTTAGTCACCATATCTATTCATCTGTCTATCTCTTTCCTCTTCCATTTCTTTCTCCTCTTTTTCTGGTCTTTCTCTCTGACCAATTGGTATCCTTCTCTCACACAGTGACTTTTGAGATTTCTCCACTAGCTTCCATTGAGAAGTTCACTCTGATTCAATTCTCTCTCTATCTTTCTCACTTTCAACGTTTTCACAGTCGTATCTAAAATCTCAAAAGTGGATACACTTTATCTGAGTATTCTGCAGCTCGACGCATCTACAATGGAGGTTGATCACACTCTCGAATTTCTCTCTAAGGATCTCGTTGATTCAATTCTTCCCGCAGTGAGTAATTCGCACTCATCGGAATGATTAAATGATGACTGATCATCTCTTCAGACTGAATCAACTCGTCCATCCACTCCTCCTTCCTCTCCCAAGGTATCGCCCACTCTCCTTTCATCCGTGCTAACAGTCCCTGATCCTAGATTCGATCTTCTTTTGTTGCCGTGTGTTACTATTTTCCATCCATCCGTCCTTCTCTCCATCAACAACATCCAACCCCTTACCCCCTCCCTCCTTCTACCATTCCCCCCTCTCCTCCTCCTCTCCCCTCCCTTCTTCCCTCTTGTTTTTCACAACTTTCTTCGTCTCCTCGTATTCCGTGGTCGGGGCAGATCAGTCTGACTCCTCCTTCTCTTTTTCTCTTCTTCTCCCTATCAATCGAAACTTCCGTTCTTTACCCTTTCAGTCTCTTTTTTTTCAGTTCCACTGTTCGATACCATCTCCGTCCCTTCTCTCTTCTATCATTCTCTTCACTTTCCTTGCAGAGTATTCTCTCTTCTTCTCTCCAATCATTTTCCTCCCATAATGTCCATCCCCCATTCCGGTGTCACTTCACATCAATTCAATTTATAGTCACGACAAACATTCTGCTACCGTATCCTGAATATCGTTTCCTACAGTAATCCTGCCCGAACAAAAAAGAAGCAGTAAAACTTCTTCGTCCTCTGCATCTTGCTCTTCCACTTAGTCTTCCCGTCTTACTAGCTGTGCATTTCTAATCCTTTACTATCATTACGAATGGATAGTCTCCATCTCCCTCCCTCTCTTACTCCTTCTCTCTTCAGGACTCATCAGACGAAGGAATCACGATGGCTTCTAAGGTAGGTCATTCCCTCCTCTCTTCCCTCCTCTCTTCTTCCCTCAATCAATCGATATTCAGGGACTCTTCTCTGCTATCGGAGATGCAGCTCACAAAGTGAAGGAAGGAGCAGTGAGTTGCCCTCTCTGAACACGTCCTCATTATTCAAATCTGTCTACCGTAATCCTCTTTCCCTTCAGGAGGGACTGACTCAGGATATCGGAGAGGCCATGCATGATGCGAAGGACAAAGTTGAATTGGCTGCAGGTAAGAGAGAGAGAGGAGGGGGGAGGGGGACGGGAGAGGGCCACTCGAGATGATTCATCTTCCATACGGTCACTGTTTCTGGACGAGTTCCTTGTAAACAAGCACTGTTTTCGTCAAGAAAGTGACCCGAAGATGATCCCATTACTCATGATGCCCTGTCATCATCTCAAGTCGGACAAATGTGTTCTTCTGTCTTTCAGAAGGAGCGGTGGACTCCGTTCTGGACGCAGCTCATTACGTGGGGGAGAAGACGGGAGATGCAGCGGATGCTGTGAAGGAAACGACGAAAGAAGCAGGAGAGACAGTGGCTGATACGGTAGAGGAGAGGGAAGGGATGAAGGGAATGATCCTTCCAGGCACACAATGTCGTCGAAGGAACGAAGAGTGCAGTGGGAAAGGCTGGCCAAGCTGTCTCTGATACTGTGAGATACAATTCACTTTATTCTACAAGAAAATCCTGAATAATCTGCTGAATGTGCAAAAAATCTATTCGTGGATCCTCCTTCCTCCATCTTTTTCCTCCTCCTTCAGTTCACATCTTTCCTTCTCTCGTTCTCGCGTGTTTTCGAGGCCCGAACACAAGGCGAAAAGAGAAGAAAGAGCGAATAACGAGAGAGATGAAAACAATTCAGGCGAATTCAGCTTACGAGGGCACGAAGAATGTAGTGGGAAAGGCTGGAGACGTCGTCTCTGATACTGTGAGTGATACAGTGATGATCCAGTGAAAGATCAACTCAAGTTCATTCTCTGATTTGCATATCAAGTGATGATCCCTCACAAAATAAATGGGATCGGGATGTTTTCATGGCATCGAAAGAGAGTGGACACAATGTTTCACGAGAAGAAATAAGAGGGAAATAGATAGGAACTATCACGAGAACACTCACAACATTCGACGTCGATTGATAATGAAGAGGAGGGAGGATGAGGGTAGAATGAATGGCATTGCAGGCCCATGGAATCGCCGATGGAGCGAAGAGTGCAGTGGATAAGACAGGACAGGCCATTGGAGACACTGTGAGAGAAGCCCTTCCAGACTTGTTTTGCTCTTTTCCTAGAATTTGTTTTTCCTCTATCAGATAGTGCAAAGTGAGAACGTGCCACTGACTAGGGAGGATAAGAAAGAAGGAACACAGAGGCAAGAGTGAATCACAGGCGAATGCAGCCAAAGATGCAGTGGGTCGTGCTGGTCAGGCAGTATCTGACACTGCGAGTTCTGCCTACGAAGGAACGAAGGACGCCGTAGGAAAAGCAGGACAGGCTGTGTCTGATACGGTACGGAAATTCGTCGTGATCTCTAATTTCAGTGGTATTTTAGGCTTCCGGAGCCTACAACGCAACGAAAGACGGAGTGAACAGAGCGGGACAGGCTGTATCCGACACTGTGAGCACTTTCCGACACTTTCATCTTATTCCCCCTCTCATTCGTGAATGGGGGAAACATGTGATCGAGTGCTCTCCCTTGACTAAGAGTGCCTAACGATCGGCAGTTTACAATGTTGTTCCCAGACGCGTAATGTGTTTGGTGGCACTCGGGATGCAGTGAAGAGTCCTTCCATCAGGGAGAATTCATCTCATTCCAGGCCCATTCTGCCTACGAGGGAACGAAGAGTGCAGTCGACAGTGCTGGGCAAGCCATTGGAAAGGCCGGCCAAGCTGTTTCCGACACTGTCCGTCCCCATTCCTCTCCCCATTCATTCAATCTCCATTCAGGCTCACAGTGCTGTGGATGGAACGAAAGACGCAGTGAACAGAGCGGGCCAAGCTGTCTCCGATACGGTTAGTAGATGGGGAAGGGGGAGAAGACTCCTTACCAGGGGGAAATAGACCCGACTCCAGCCTGTTTTCTCCTGTATTCCACTCTTCTCAATGTGACACACGAAAACAGAGTCGACTGATGAAAGTATTCTATTGGGAGTGAGAGAGGGCGGAGGGTCTTTCAGGCAGGAACTGTTGTGGATGGAGCGAAGGGAGCAGTGGACAAGGCGGGTCAGGCAGTGGCTGATACGGTGAGTGTAGATGGAGGAGAAGGGGAAGAGGGAGACATTGCAGGCATCAGCTGCCAAGGATGGAGTCAATCGGGCTGGTCAGGCTGTGGCTGATACTGTCAGAACGATTCGCTCAATTTTATCAATCGGTGACAATTCAGGCGAGCTCTGCGTACGAAGGAACGAAGGACGCTGTCGGAAAAGCTGGCCAAGCTGTGTCTGATACGGTAAAATCTAGTGAAGATAATCATCGAACTTGTGAAATTCCTCAGGCTTCTGGTGCCTACAACGCAACGAAAGACGGAGTGAACAGAGCCGGACAGGCCGTGTCTGATACTGTGAGAATATATAATATATGAATGCATGATCAATTCACCTCACTGAAGACAAGGAATATGTAACAAACGAACTCCTAATGCACAATCTCATTCCCCTAACAATGCACCCTCAGGCTAGTGATGTAGCCGAAGGAACGAAGAATACTGTGAATAAGGCCGGAGAGGCCGTCTCTGACACTGTGAGATCGAACATATTCAATCCACTCTGAACGCTATTCATTCAGGCTCATGGAATTGTCGATGGAGCAAAGGGAGCAGTGGATAAGGCGGGACAGACTGTATCCGATACCGTTAGTCATCCTTCTCGAGTTGTGCTTCACTCTTCTCTCTCAGGCAACCTCAGCCAAAGATGCAGTGGGTCGTGCAGGTCAGGCAGTATCCGCCACTGCGAGTTCGGCCTACGAAGGAACGAAGGACGCCGTAGGAAAGGCCGGACAGGCTGTGTCTGATACGGTACGCAAATTCATCGCGAATTCTTTTTTCACCAGTGAATTTTGAAGGCTTCTGGTGCTTACAACGCTACGAAGGACGGAGTGAACAGAGCCGGACAAGCTGTCTCTGATACGGTACCTTGCATCCGTCCCCGAAACTAGAGTTTGATCTATGAACTCTCTAGGCCTCCGGCGCGTACAATGCTACAAAGGACGGCGTGAATAGAGCAGAACAGGCGGTGTCTGACACTGTAAGAATGAGTGACCTATCTAGAATAACAGCATGAGCATTATCTTCTCATCTCCTTGCACTGATCTAATCTCGCTTCTCCCTCACAGACTAAAGATGTAGTCGAAGGAACGAAGAGTGCAGTGCACTCTGTAGGAAGTGCTGCATCTGACACAGTGAGAACATGGAGAATAGTTCGTATGGATCACTCTCTTCATTCAGGCTTCTGGAATCGCCGACGGAGCGAAGGGAGCTGTGAACAAGGCGGGACAGGCTATTGGAGACACTGTACGTTGAAGTTGTCTAGATGCATTTGATAGAGTTGGCCATTCAGGCGACTGCGGCCAAGGATGGAATCAACAGAGCAGGACAGGCTGTGGGAGACACTGTGAGAGATGAAGAAGAGTCTTTCCCGAATGAATGAACTGATTGTAGGCTAGTTCAGCCTACGAGGGAACGAAGAACGCCGTTGGAAAGGCAGGACAGGCTGTATCTGATACGGTACACATTTTAGTTCCTCACATTGCGTCAATAGATCTTATGTACAGGCTTCTGGTGCCTACAACGCAACGAAGGACGGAGTGAACAGAGCCGGACAGGCTGTGTCTGACACTGTAAGTTTGATATAAACAATACATGCAAGAACAATTCATTTCTCGCATGTTTTGGAGAGAGCGCAAACCTTCTAAAATCGCACTCAAACAAACGTCTTTCCCTAACAAACCACCAGACTAGTGACGTAGCTGATGGGACGAAGAATGAATAGGGCTGAAGAGGCGGTCTCTGACACCGTGAGATCTACCTATGCGACATGACCTAATATTTTGCCAAACAGGCTTCTGGAGTTGCTGAAGGAGCGAAGGGAGCTGTGAACAAGGCTGGCCAAGCTATCGGAGACACTGTTCGTTTACAATTATAATTCTCTGTTCTATTGATATTGTAGGCCACTGCAGCCAAGGATGGAATCAACAGAGCAGGACAGGCTGTTGGAGACACTGTGAGTATGTACACGTACCCCTTTTAACAATGAATACTTATCGACCAAGAACGCTCATTAATTCATTGATCTTGCAGGCCTCTGGAGCATATAACGCAACGAAGGACGGAGTGAACAGAGCAGGGCAGGCCGTGTCAGACACTGTAAGCTGCGCATGAATCTTAGACAATTGCATGGTGTGATCCACTGAGTTCTCGCTTACTAATCCTCACAGGCGAGTGGGGCAGTCGAAGGAACGAAGAGTGCAGTGAACAAGGCCGGAGAGGCCGTCTCTGCTACCGTGAGATCATTGGCATGAATTCATTATGAGCATTGAATGCAGGCTTCGGGAATCGCTGGTGGAGCGAAGGGTGCAGTGAACAAGGCAGGACAGGCCATCGGAGATACTGTGAGGAATGGGATGGATGGAATGGTGTGAATGGGATCTCTCAGGCGACGTCAGCGAGAGATGTAATGGGAAGGGCTGGAGAGAGAGTGAGTGACACTGCTCATTCTGCAGTCGAAGGGACGAAGGATGCGATGGGAAGGGCAGGACAGACTGTGTCTGATGCTGTGAGTGAAGGGAAGGAAGGGCATGATGATGAGTGAATGAGGAGTGCAGTGAGCAAGAGCGGTGCACTTCAATTTGACTTATTCGAAAGAAATTAGAAGGATCAAAACGTTCTTATCCAGGCTAATTCGGCTAAGGATGGAGTGAACAGAGCCGGTCAAGCTGTCTCGGATTCGGTCAGACAAGACAAAGGATGATATTGGCTGACGAATCAATTGTAGGCTTCCGGTGCATTCAACGCAACAAAGGATGGAGTGAACAGGGCGGGACAGGCTGTGTCTGACACTGTAAGATACTCACCATTCTCGTCTGCATGGTGTGATCCACTCAATAGAATGCCCTCACTTACTAATCCTCACAGACTAGAGATGCAGTCGATGGAACGAAGAGTGCTGTGAACAAGGCCGGAGAGGCCGTCTCTGACACTGTGAGATCAGAAATGTGCGCATTCATATGAAAATATTCAATGCAGGCTTCGGGAATCGCCGATGGAGCGAAGGGAGCAGTGAATAGAGCAGGACAGGCTGTTGGAGATACAGTGAGTCATCCCATTCTGTAGCTCATTGAACAGTTTGCCTTAGGCTGTCGCAGCAAGAGATGGAGTGAACAGAGCTGGTCAGGCTGTGGGAGACACGGTTAGTGAGATTGAACCATTCTAATTGAAACATCCTAATTATGCCCTTCTCAGTGTGAAATAATACGTAAACATGTCAATTGTTTGTAGAGGGACTCCTTGATCGTAATTAATGATCTAGAACATCGGTTAAAATGAAACATGATCTCTGTTTCTCTTTGTTATGTGTTCGCACCCAAATGGTGCCGTCCGAATAGACAAATTCACATGTTGGGAACTTTGAATCAATGTTCTCATTTCCTCGAATCCTCACTTGCAGGCATCTGGAGCATACAATGCGACGAGAGATGGAGTGAACAGAGCTGGGCAGGCCGTGTCTGATACGGTACGACATACATGGCCACCTACCTAATTTTACTGAATGCATTCCAGGCTTCCGGTGCATTCAACGCTACAAAGGACGGAGTGAACAGGGCGGGGCAGGCTGTAGGAGACACTGTGAGCTCATCGCGATGATACTTTTTCGAAACGATCGATTCCAGGCCACTTCTGCCTACCAGGGAACGAAGGATGCCATCAACAAATCGGGTCAAGCCGTCACTGATGCTGTGAGGATCTCTCCTCTCACTGATGACTCAATCCTTCTCCTTCAGGCTTCGTCAGTCGGTGGTGCCGTGAGATCTTCCGGAGACAGAATGGCTCAGGGAATCGACAATGCCGCCCACAGGACTGGAGAGGCCGTACGTCCTTCGTCCCCATTCCCTTCTCTCATTCTTCTTCTCCTTCCAGGTTTCATCTGCCGCTTCTTCTGTCCGTGACGGAACTCGTAATGTCGCCCATGATGTATCCGACTCTGTACGTCTCTAAAGAGATCAAAGATCACACATTTATATTCTTAGACCTCCCGTGCCGCCTCCAGCGTCAATAAAGGAGCCCAGGATATTGGAAAATCCGCCCAAGATACTGTAAGCAGCTTCTATCGATTAATTTATATTCTAATTATGTAGGCTCAACGAGTGTCGGATTGGACTTCTAAGCAGGGAGAATCAGCGAAGCAAGGAGTGAAAACTGCTGGAACCACCATCTCGGTACGGGCTTCGGGTCGACATTCATTGAATTCAAGAAATCTACGATATTTGTTCAGTCGGAAGCTGAACGGGCGGGCGAGGCGGCATCTCGAAAGGCAGAACAGATCAAGGATGGAATCAAGAGAGATTTCGGAGAGATCGAGAGAGGAGTCGAGAAGACGGGAGATAATGTTGGAAGAGCCATCGACAATACCAGGGACAAGATTAATACTCTTGCTGACAATGTTACCTCCGTGAGTCAATTGATAGAGAGATGGGAGAGAAAAGGAATGAATTGCAGATTGACGTGAATCAGCCCTCAACTTCCACTGGAAGGGAAGCGGTAGGTTGCTATTTATCGTCCAATGATTATCATTCCCATTTCAGTCGCCTGGCAAGAACAAATCTGGCGGAGCAAATGGAAATGGGCAGAAGAAGAAGTGTTGTATTCTGTAAGGGACTCTCTCAATCTCTCATCTCCCTTTCTCGTCTTCCCATCGATAATATCTACTCCCAGTTTCTCTCACCCGTAGATGAAGCTAGACTGTTGAACCAATCTATAATCGTGCAAAGAGTCCCTTTGACCATAGACCCGCCCTCTCCATTCAGTGAAATACTCTAATCGATTCCGATTTCGATTGTTCATCTCATCAATTACTCAACGCTAAAAGAAGCTAATCTCACTCCTATGCTGTCTGCAGAACATATTTGTATCCATGAATACGCTTCGTATAAAGAGCAATTAGTTCGAATCGATTCTCAGAATCAGAATACATGGATATGATACAGATTATTATACTCGAACAAGTGTAACAGTGAGTGAATTAACCCGTGACAATCGAAGGATAAAGCTGAATTCTATAAATGAGAGAGAAAAGATACTACTCGAGGGCGATGTCACTGAATTTGCCCATGAAATGCATGAAGAAAATGCCCGTCGCGATTCCTGCAACGATAGAGTACGGTAGAAGTGAGGAATGGATGGATGAATTAACCTGCACAATGGAGACCAGTTACAATGAGGGATTCAACTAGATTTGTACGAATGAGTTGATTGGCATTTTCTCGAATTTCTGGCACAAGAGTTCCAAGGAAAATGTAGAGATACATCCCAGATGAAACAGCGAAGATATAAGTGTCAAAACTGAAAGAAAAGAGAATTCATTTCGATAAAATGAAATTGATTACCTTTCATCGATATTATCCATAAATACTCCGAAGCTAAATCCTACGAATGAAAGAGTTGTGGGAATGAGATTGAGAAGGAGAGTCTTCCTGAGACCGAGACCAGAATTGACGAGGATTGCAAGCGTTCCTGTATAGATTAATTTTAGTACCGATGCTATGAAGGAAAAGTCAATTTCTCACCCAATTCCTGAGGAAATTGTTGAGAAACAACAGCGATTCCAATGGAAATTCCACGAAGCATCGAATCGGCGAATGCAGCACCTAAATTGAATAAGTTATTACTGAATGAGTCAGCTAGATTAGATACATACCCATACTCATTCCATCGACGAAATTGTTTGCTGAAGATCCGAAGATGATCATGTAAGCGACTGAAGCAACCTGAAGAGAGATTTAACAGTGAAGAAATTCAATTCGATCACACATCAACAAGAGATACAATTGTAGGTAAAAAATGTACATGGCTCACCTCAACTTCATGGGTCTTCACGACTCTCTTCTCTACCACTTGGATATCCACTGAGATTTCATCGTCCTTCTTCTGTGCTTTCTTCGTCTGCATTGATTTTCTGATTTAAAAAAAATATAATTGATTTTCACTAACCTTCTTCGATCCATTCTCGTTTGGTTTCTCCATTGGTGGATGGGAATCCTGTGAATGAGCGAGAAAAGGAACGGGCTAAACATTTGAAATATTATTTATAAAATTGTTGAAGGATACCTGAAGATGTTGTTTCACTCTTTCATTTACTTGATCGACAAACGCATTTTGATGAATCTAGAAAAGGGCAAGTTGAAGAAACCGAGAAAGTGCTTCAGTCACCTGATGGGCTTCCCTCGTTCCGAGAGGAGATTGACAGGGAGAAGGATCGTGACTCGCGATGGTCACTCTGAGAAGAGAGAGAAGTGAATGAATGATGAGATCAAAGATCACCTCGTCAGATGAGAATTCGGGGATTGTTCGTTCTTCTCATCGGGGGAATGATGACCATTGCAGTTACTCTGAGATTAGAATAGTCAATGGAAAGGGAAGAAGTGAAAGTAACTAACAGGTTCGATGACGGGTCTCCTCGATCGTGGTGATTCTCTTCCCATATATTCGATATCATCCACTCCAGTTACCATTGCCACTCGTCGTCGAGTTGAGAACTGAAATCAATCTGTGTTCTGATGAATTTTCCTTCTATGTAGACAGTGCTACGATCTCCCACTCTTCAAAGTCACATGCAATTATTGACCAGTGTTCCTTCCCTTTCGCATCTTGATCTTTCAAGTGTCTCGAACCACCACAATAACCACCTACGATTGGCCTTGCCGGTTACGAAAGAGTTGGAGTAGCCTACTTTTTGCTGCGATTCTCGCGCTTTTGTACATTGTGTTACTGGTTCAACAATGAACTTACTATCAACTAAAGGTTCGACTGCTTCGACTAAGAGTCATCAGTATTTTCACATATCGTTCATTTTTTTAAATGTTGTTATCTCAATATGTATAAAAGACTCCGTTCCCTCCCCCAGACATTCTCCCCCCAACTTTGTTAGTTCTGGAAGTGCGACATTACTCTTTTCCTTCTCTCGATAACCATCTATCGACCACTCTCGAGTATCGATGAAATATGGGATTGGACTCGAGTCAGCGGTTCTTTTGTGATGGGAAAGAGAAGGGGAATTCTTTCCCAGATGGTGAGCGACGACGATTGACAAACAGGGAAAGGGACTACACAAAGAGAATGAGAGTGATCAAAGGAGATCAAGAGGAGCTCATTCACACTAAATCAATCAATTACTCACTGTTCTCGAGAAGGCATTGCTTAGCATCGACATCTCCAATTCTCTCTGCAACGAACGATCTCATTCCCTCCCTTCTCTCTCTCTTCCCTCACCTCCATCTCTTCCTTCTCCTTCTTCTCCGTCTCATCATCAATATCAGTCGTCTCAGTCACTTGTCTGCAATATTTTCTTCTCCTTTCCTTCCTTCATCATTCCAACCTCTGATCACTCCACCTTCCTTTTCCTCCTTCCATTATATTCTCCAATGTCGAAGCGTGAATCTTCCTTCGCATTTGTCTTCTCTACAGAAGAAGTCTTTCCATCACTGTCCTATTCTTCTCGTAACTGACCCTCCTGAACTCGAGAATGTACTGCAATGCTCGATCGACACAGAGGAAAGTGTAGAGGGCGGAGAGGATGAGCCACGACTTCGATTCGTAGTCGATATCTTCGAAGGAATTGAGTTGAAATGCCTGAAGAGAGGTTACGGTATGACTCATCTTCATCGATTTGTTCTGTGAGTTCACTCTCATTCTAATCTCCATGTGATCGGAATAATAAAGAGAGAGTTAATCCATGATCGAACACTTGAATGGAAGGAGAAGGTTTGGTTGAGGACCAATGGAGATGAATGAAGGAATGATCTCGACGAAGGGAAGAGTGATGTCATGGGAGAGATGAATAGACAGATAGAGGGAAAGGATAGAGATGCACCCCCACACCTACAGTCTCAGGCACTATCTGGAGATGAGATCGAAGGGAGGAGGAGGGGGGAGAGGAGGGAGAGGATACAGGAGGGGATTCCCGCACGCAATTCACACACTCTATCCATGATTCATGGTCAATATCTGGAACGGATCTCGCACAATAGAAAACTGAGCACAGGAGTATCAGCGAAGCACTACTTTTATCATAGAATGGTTCAATGGATTGGGGAATGATTTCTACCTGTGGTATCATAACGAAGAAGCAACTGCCAGAAAGAGCTCCGATTCCCACGGCAATGAGGAAGGTCATCGCACGTTCGTAGATCTTTGGACTGAAAGAGATTCTTGAGATCAGGGAGAATTGGATGGGAAGGAGCCAGAAAGAGATCGTTGAAGATCTGGATTCAATTGTTGGCAACTTTTCTCGGATTCCAATAACATGAACAGGGGGAGTGCAGATCTCTTACACCAGAGTACAACAGTGAAAACACAACAGAAATACCAATTACGCTTATTGAAAAACTTTTTTCAATAAAGGTGCTGATGATTGGACAGTTGGTGACACGTCTAAACTAAGAGATGGAATGGATGAGATAAGCAGACCTCAAGCAAGGAAGAAGGAGCATTCCAAGAGGAGCTGAGAAGGAACATCCACAGAGGACGAGGAGACCAACTCCCCAGGCTGAAGATAGATCAAAGATCACAGGGAAATTGATTTTAGAGATACAACATTTCAAAAACAAGCTTCAGATATTAAGTTTTAAATGAGCGTACTTTCCCATAAGGGTGGTTGAGTTGGTTCATCGATGATGTTGCTATAATTAGTGAGTTGTGCAGATAAGAAGGCTCCTTTCAATGCATCTGCGATGAATTCTGATGCATTCTGAAGACAGATCGAAATTATTTAGAGAGAAACCAAAATGTTATCAACAATCAGCGACTGATAGAGATAACGAATGAATGGAAGAGATAGTGATAGGATGACGAACCTGACCAGTGTTGGGACTCATATTCTTAATTGAATGGAAGGGAGTATGTTCCTTTCGATCTCTCCCTCTCTCACTCCTACCATCCCCTCCTTCTCACCCCTCCTCCCTCTTCACTCTCCCTATCCCATCTTCCATCTATGAAAACACAACGTCCCTTATCTCATCGAATCACGAAAAGCGCGAACAAACACTCAGGACACCTCCAAACCCGGCTCTTTATCTCATCAGTAGTCATTCCCTTCATCCTAATCACTTGTCTTTCTACCGTATCCTTCAAACGAGTCTTTCCGTGTCTCTTCACACTCCATCGACTTCCATTGTTGAATCTCTCTTTATCGGATCAACTCAAACCCATTCATTTTTTGTTAGTACCAAACGAATACATGCACTTGTAAGTAGAAACTAGGCACTTTAAACGAACAAAACTCAAAACGTACAATATTAACATATTCGAACATACCAGTTCCAAAAAAAATTATGGAAGTATAGAAACATGACACCGAGTATAATGGTAAACATTATTAAAAGCAAAGATTATCAACAATACAAAAATTATATCGCAGAACGAAAAGTAGAAATCGAATTTATTAATGAGGATGGTAGATTGAAATCTATAATTGAAAACCAACAAAGGTTGAAAAGGAAGAAAAGTAATACCAACCTCGTGTTTCTGTAAATTTCCTTCTCTATTGATCATCCAGAGAGAAGAGTTAGAATTGAGTGAAATGGAAGATAAGAAATGAATGGGCGAAATTAATGCCCAATCGCCCCCTAAAATTTGTTAGCTATTTAAGGAAAGACAATAAAATAATAGTGTACCTCTCACATTGACAGCAGACAAAGCTCTCAATCGGAATATTCTTCCCTCTTGAGAAAGACCGAAGACTATCGAATTCCCAACTGCCAGATATTTCAATGGAGGACAACTCTCATTCTGAAATAGATTGTACAAACTTCAAAACCTTTCAATTCGTACCTTCAACCATCTTCCTCCAATCTGATTTGTTCCTTCTCTTGCCCATGC
>LS598510.1:912025-926757 GCA_900490775.1 Pristionchus maxplancki
AGCGTGTAGAGGGTCAAAAATAACCCCTAGGGGCAACTTTTTCAGATATCTTCATTTTTTTGCCTGTTCCAACCATTTGTTGAACCTTAGGCGAACGGCCTCATATTTACGTTATTGAGTCTTTTTGGGAGCATTCGGGAAGAAAAAAATTTTCGACGAAAATTTTGATTTTAGGTTAGAAAAGTTGAAAAATTAAATTCATGGAAATGCATCTAAATCACACAGAAAATATTTCCTATATCCAGTGAACTAATTCGAAATCATTCATACCTTCATTGAAGATAAAAACAAAAGTTATGAATCTTCTAGCACTGGAAAATACGGGAAAATCTTCAGATTCAGCAACCTTCGATCGAAATTTAATGACATATCCTTATTTTTAAAATTCTGAAAAAATGCAGTAAACGTGGTAGGTAGATTGCAAAATAATAAAGAACAGCTCCTCCCATCACCATCTGATTTTTCTATGACGTGAAAAGTGACATTTTGGATCGCGAAAAATCGTTCTTCGTACATAACTTATTTCTTTTTACCTTTCTCGTGCTCATGTGTTCAGATTCGGACTCTTCCGTAAAAATACATAGACGTAAAAATAAAAAATAAAGAATTTTTATTTTTATTTTTTGATTTCTCTTTTGGGGGTATACCGTATTTTCGTCAAAATCTATCTATGAGCTTCGTTATCTAAGTGTGCTTGCGATCTTCCATCGGGACCTCCTCTCTGAAAAAATATTAGTAGGCATATGGCCATCCGCACGGGTGCTCAAAACACCTCTTTCCCCGCATCTAACTTGTAGAGGGCACTACGACCACGTTCTCTCGCCAGCCAGACGGTTAGAGACGGGGGAGGAGCTCCGCCCTCCTGTAACTTTCTAGTTCGCACGGCCCCCGGAGCGGCGACATAGGCCAGTAAAAAACGTCCAGCTGGCACAGAGCCAGAAAGGCAAAAAAACCAATCAGAACCGCGAAAAAGATACGGCTAAACGTGCAAATCAGGGATTGCGTAGTGAGACCTACTCATTTTGGAGCTAAGCTAACTGTAGAAATCGTACTATAAAAATTTTTTGGCCTTACGCCAGATGGACGTTTTTTCTCGGCCTATGTCGCCGCTCCGGGGGCCGTGAGTTCGGTGAGGGAACAAGAGGGCGTGTCTCTCTTGTTCCCTCTCCACGTGTCCTGTCATAAGAATTCGTGTCGCGTGGTTCCCGACACGAAAGGTGGGAATTTAAAATAATTTTGCGTTTTTTTTAGTTGTCGTCCTTCAGCACCCGTGATCCGTGACCCCCTACTCAGTTCCTACGTTCTCTCATGACGGGTCTCTTAAAATAATAAATGAAAAATGAAAAGACAGGCGTGATCAGCGTTAAATTTTACCCCGGAAAACATTTTTGCTTAATTTTAGCGACCTCGTGGACGGAGAAATTCAACAAAAAACGGTTTTCGATGTGACGTCATCTGAAGCCGACGAAGAATCAATATGAATAGTGAGTATAATCATCGTCATCACCACCCTCGAAAACTCCAAATCCCCGAGTTTCAGAGAATCGGCCATTTTGGGCTGTGTCAGTCCTTGCTTGATTTTCTCGCGTAAGAATCGGTAGACAGTGAGGATCTGGCACAGCTCAAAAAGGTCGATTTCCTGAAACTGCATGATTTAGGGTTATCAAGGGCGCTGAACACCATGGGCATACTTATTTTGCATTTGAAGCCTCTGCTGGCTCCAGATGGAATCACGTCAAAAACAGTTTTTATTGAATTTCTCTGTTTCAAAGAGTTCAAAAATTACCTCAATGTGGCTCCAGGGTCAAATTTGGAAGGGGAGCACGGCTGTCTATTATTATTCAAAATATGTGAAAATTAAAATAATAATTGAATTTTTTGTAATCGCAAAATAGACTTTGACAACAATCATAGATGGGTTCCGAACGATGCGACGATTCCAAATCATTTTTTTCTGATTTGCTAGAAAGCGTCTCCATAAGGATAAGGAGTTATGAATTAAAAACTGCCCCAATATCGACAGAGAATCGCAAGATCTCCTTTGATCTACTTTCGAGTCTCTTCGTATCGACCCGTCTCCTTCACTCACTTCTCTAAACTCTCTTCTTTTTGCTTACTCTCTATCATTTTATTTGGAAGGGAACGGATCAATACGAGAGACTCGAGGGTAGATTAAAGCGGTTCTCTGTCGATATTGAGGTGGTTTTTAATTCATAACTCCTTATGGCGACGCATTCTAGCAAATCTGAAAAAAGGTTAGGAATCCTCGCATCGTTCCGCACCTATCTATGATTGTTGGCAAAGTCTATTTTGCGATTACAAAAAATGCAATTATTAATATTTTAATTTTCACATATTTTGAAAAATAAAATAGACAGTCGTGCTCCCCTTCAAAATTTGACCCTGGAGCCACATTGAGTTAATTCTTGAACTCTTTAAAACAGAGAAATTCAATAAAAAAACTGTTGTTGACGTGATTCCATCTGGAGCCAACGGAGGCTCCAAATACAAAATAAGTATGCCCATGGTGATGGTGTTCAGCGCCCTTGATAACCCTAAATCATGCAGTTTTAGAAAATCAACCTTTTTGAGCTGTGTCAGCCTTTGCTTGAATCTTGCGACAACGGGTTCATATATTCTGTGGTTCAAAATGATGTCGCTTTGAATTTTCTTCATGTTATCAAGGGCGCTGAACACCATCGGCATACTTATTTTGTATTTGGAGCCTCCGTTGGCTCCAGATGGAATCACGTCAAAAACATTATTTTGATAGAAATCATTATATTTATACCTCTTCTGTTTATGGGCTTATCTCCGCTCATTAGCATGAAAATTAGTTTTCCAAATGAGTGAGCTCGTGAGTGAGGTTACGGCTGTGACTAAGAAGCAGCAGTACATTTCCACTTTCATCCGCTATGAACAATTGCTTTATACACTTGCCGTTACCTTTAGAAAGGCAATACTATACAGTATTTATCAGTATCACTTTCTGGGCGCTGATCAAGATGGGGTGCCAGAGGGTCGTTCGCCACATTACGAGATAGTCATTGTGAAGGATATCGGGTCAGGGAATTAGTCTTTTTTTCCTTGTCACAGTCGCAATGACCGGAGAAAGAGATCCGTTCTTCTGGTTCCGATAGGATGTATGATGGCGTTATACGCAGATAGTGCCCACTGTATGTCGAGAACGAAATCATGCGTGCTCTAGATTCTTCTGTGAGTGTGAGTCCTCCAAACTATAATGATCTATCTTTGAGTGAGAGAATCGAACCCAGATTCTGAGGGACCCAAGATCTTAGGCGGTCATACCCATCTTCAGGAATTAAACCTTCTAATGCGTTTTGTTTAAGACGAATGTGACTTTCGATATATATTCCAGTTTCCATGCATTTTATATATTTTGAAAGGGGGGCTGTGAATATATGGCAGTGGCAAATGGTTCACTTAACGAGTGTCAGCATCGCGCCTTCTAATGAGCTAGTACCTAGGATACCATTAGGGATGTGAGAGGCAAGCGCTATTCTGTGCACTCGAGAACGAGTAAGGTGGTAATGTCTTTTTTTACTTTTAAATTCTTTATCAGGAATTGTGTTAAAACACAACACTTTTACCGAAGAGGAAGACAATATTATTTTGCGAAATTGGAGTAATATGAAGGACAAGCTGGGCTTCAAAGAAGGTAAGATTTCTCACTATTTGTGAGCCAGAACAAATGAACACTGAAGATGTTTGTCGCAACGAGAAAGTGTTCGTGCCTCCCTCCGACACCCTATCCATTCATGTAAGGGGAACTTTGCAGGTGACGACGCAAGAATGTTTGTCGGAGTTGGACTGAAGATTAATAGAGATGAAGTTATCGAATTTGTTCAACGTGCAAAAGAATTCAAATTCAATCAGGAAATTAGTAAGTTTCACATATCTTTAGTCGATGCATTGATACCTTTCTCAGGTAAGGGACTCCCACATCGGGTTATAAAGGCCATTCGGAAACGATTCGCGATTCTCATGGACCCTGCACGTTTAAAAACGCAGCAAAATATCACCCCCTACAAAATGTATGTTTACTGTCGAATAATTATACTTTCTTTGTCCGTATTCCTTTTTTTATCCGCTTATTTTATTCAAATTGAATGGATAAAAGCGTTATAGGACCATGCAAAATAAAAGGTTTCTTTTTGCGACTCCAGATGAGAAACAACACAAAGCAAGCGAGGATGAACTAAGACAAGTAAGCCTTCTCGGCGTATTGCACGTGCCGATCTTATACATGTTCATATGAATAATATGTATTCTGTGCATAAATTAAGGCCTTCTTTGTTCAGATGATGGATGCGATTAAAGAGAGTGAAGGAAGCATCAGAAAGGCTGCTTTATCTTTACAAGAATCGCTCGGCGATCATTGGACAATGCGCGGGATTGAAGATAAGTATGAACTTTTGATAGATTGAATTTTATCTTTACTATCACATAGAATATCAACCAGTTATTGATTTTCAGGTTCCGTTATCTTCTACATTTGAAAAAGGAACCTCTTGAGGAACAGAAGTGGCCCTCGCTGTATAGTAAGTTTTACGTGTAAATGTTTTCAATAAATCAAGTTTGTATCTCAGATGCAATACTTAGAATATTGGCACATGTAGAAAACAAGAATGAGAAGGAAATAGTTGAACTCTTCGAAGATACCGAGTATGATTGGAAACGAAAAGTAAGCAAGGAGATTGTCTGCATCTTTTTTAGTATAAATTAATATCAGATGCCATGGCTGCGCATCGCTGTGTATTGCGGTGGACATCTTAATCATAAGAAGAAGTACCTTATTCGAGCTTGGTATTTAAGACGAATGTTTTTTTTAAAAAAAATTTGTTCTAATTATAGGCGTTTAATCCTTGAGAAGGTTAAACGAGTAATCAGTAAGTACAAGCTGAATGGAGAGATGTTCGCCATATACAGTCTACTGCAGGTAATCCAATTGTTTGCATTGAATTATAAACATTTACCTTGGCGTAAATGATTTCAGTACAGTCAGCACGAAGAGGGATTCAATGAATGGCGAGAAGAGAAGGCGAAAAAATTGGAAGACATAACTGATGAAGAAGCAAGGAAAATGTTTGAGGAGGATGTGCGTACGAAAGATGAAGCTGGTGATTTATTCATCTATATTTCTTTCTTTTAAATTCACCTTTTCAGTGACGATGAAGCATCATCGAAATTTCAGATCTCTACTCCATGACCGAAATCAGATTTGTAGATTCGTGGATGGAGAATTGATACGGATAATGCAGAAATTGAAATCTGAAAGGAATGTAAATATTTTGACTTCGGTGCAACTCAATTGGGATGATTCCGACAGTTCCGATGACACAGATAGTGGTAGGATTTTCGGAGACTAAATCAATTCCTAAGTTTAAGAGACCATTTATGAGAGAACGTAACAGATGTGCAGGGGGTCTCGGATGACCATATGACAACGTATAGTTTTTCGAAGAGAGGGTCCCGAGGGAGGATCGCAGGCACCACTAACTAAGGTCATAGATCGATTTTGGCCAAAATACAGTATACCCCCAAAATCGGGTCGAAAATAAAATTTCTCAAATGTCTTTTTTACGTCTTTCCGAGGTTTTTTTATGCGAGGAGTCCGAATCTGAACACTAGAACACGAGAAAATGGAAATTAAAAATGTAATCTACGAAAAACCGATATTTGATACCCAAAATTGCTATTATCTGGAGCAGGGAAAATTAAATGGTGATGGGGGCAGCTCTAATTAGCAGATTAGAGCTGCCCCCATCACCATTTGATTTTCCCAGCTCTAAAAAAACATTTGAGAAATTTTATTTTCGACCCGATTTTGGGGGTATACTGTATTTTGGCCAAAATCGATCTATGACCTTAGTAAGTGGTCCTCCCTCGGGACCCTCTTCGAAAAAAAATAAGTTGGCATATGGTCATCCGAAGACCCTTTCCGTTTTCTGGTGGAGGGTTTCTTAATTATACATTCTGATAATATGATCCTGGTATCTGAAATGCTACTAATTGGAAGATAGGGCTTTCCGAAATGGTGAAAAGACATTTCGCAAAAGGGAACTCGATAAAGGAAGTTTCGCAAAATTTTGCAATCCAGTAATTAAAAAAAATACGAGAAAATATATATGAAACGTACACATAGGGGCCACAAGGTGGATCGCAGATATTATCGGATTTTGTCCAGACTGTAGCCAAACTGTCCACCCGGGACCCAATAACATCATGCTTTTGGCCGTTTGTCGATATCTTTTCTCTGAGGCGCGCTAGAGCCAAAAAGGTGTGTGAGCATTTGCCTACGTAATCGACTCGAAGTCGAGATGTAAAGCACAGGGGGCGGAGCCTAAAGAGAGGCATCGCAACCAAATACGATTGAGAGTGCTCGTTCTAGCATGCCTCGATGGCTTAGTGGTAGCGCGTCCGTCTTGGTGTCCGCGCCTCGTTTGCTCGACTCCACCCCGTAGCAAATGGTTTTGCCAAGGCCCGAGATAAACAACGGAAGTCGGAATGAAACAATTACGCGCGTACTAAAAGTTTTAAAAATGAAGCACAATTCAGAGCGATAATTTTTCGTTGCTTTTTCTTGTCTGAACTGTTCTGATAAAAAGTGGCAATAGGATTTTCACTATACCTAACGTTTTTGAACACTGCAAAGAATAAAATCAGCACTTTCAAGACTTTTTCTCCAATTTTGACCTACTTAGTGAAGTTTTGCACTCTAGGTATAGTGATCAATCGATAAAGGGCGGGGAGAGCTATCCAACGCGCTTTTGGACGAGTGTTTTAGTTTAGAATGAGCGTTGTGCTCCTTCCGTCTCGCTTTTTGGGGGAATCGCATACGTTAAATGGGTCTCCTAAAAGGCAGAGTGCACGTCAGCATTTTGAAATATAGAAATGCCCACCCACATCAGCACTTTTAAAATTTATCAAAAAATAATACCCTTAAAAATGATAAAAATTAATTAAAAAATAAGTTTGAAAAAAGAAAAAAAAGAAAATGAAAAATAACTGGCGTCAGAGCCGGTAATTCATCCGGAAAGTTCAAAATATGCATATTCGCGTACTCAAAAAATGCCCGATTTTAGCTCTCTATCACTTTGAAAATTAATTTCTCAGCGAATATTGCATTAATTAAGCCGTTCTTTGTTTCAAAACAAAGTTTGGATCAGGGGACATCAACTGCATACCACTCGCACTCGTAAAAATGAGTGATATTAAAATGTGATATGCCTAAAGTTGGACTAAAAGTCAACTCTCCCGAAAACTCTCCATCACTTTGAATGCCTCGTTCTCAGCGAATAGGCTTGCGCGTGGGTCCAATTTTCTGCAACGTGTAGTTTAACCTAGGGGACATATTGTATTAAAAGGTTGACCCCACTCGCAGGTCTAGAAATCCTCCTTTTTGGCTTACAACAACAGCAAAAATTAGCGCGCGTCGCGGGCACACGCGGCGGACGGGAAAAAAGTGTTCAATTAATAATACGCTTTCGTCAGTTTTTTCTGTATTTTTTCTCTTTTTTTAATTTGTGAAAAAATATTGCCTAGGATTATGCCATGCTGATGTCCTTAGAAAAAGTTTTGGAGCCTTGAAAATCCTTGTTTAAACTTTCTCACAAAGAACTGCTTGTTATTCGATAACTAGGTCTGCGAGTGGGTCAATTCTTGGCATGCGGCTAGTTCGATGTCTCACCCAAATTATATTAAATTTCTGAGTCATGGGATAATCTTGAAGCTCACTTTTTATGGACTAAGCCGAATTCAAGGCAAGCAAGCCGCGACGCAACACGCAACGCGTCACTCTGTGATCGGCTAGAGATCAGCCACAGGGTATATTGGGGTTCGAGGGTTGCCACAGGATATATGAAGCCGTTTGTCTAAGAGTCGAGCAAGGGCTGGCACAGCCCAAAAATGTCGATTTCCTGAAAATCCGGGTTTTGGGGTACTCGAGGGTGCTGATGACGATGGGGATAGTCATTTTTCATATTTCACCTCCGTCGGCTACAGATGGCGTTACGTCGAATACGGTTTTTCGGAAATTTCTCTGTCCTCGAGGTCGCTAAAATTAAGTCAAAATGTTTCCCGGGGCAGAATTTTATGCTTATCACGCCTGTCTATTTCACTTTTCATGAAAATAAAAAATAAATTTGTAAAATGGAACTTCTCGCAGAATCAGTTGCGAGTTTAGCAACCGAGTGAGATCGGACCGGAATGACGAAAGGAACCCGTAGTTAAAATTTCAGAGAATCATATCATGGGATCACCGAGAAAATCAACTTATAGTGTAACTGCCTTGTAAGTAAATTTACCCATCGTTCCCTTGATTATCGGGTTCCTTTGATCTACCCGAGTCTCCACCTCGAGAGAGAGGAGAGAGCATAGGGAAACGAGAGGGAGCAGACAGGCGGACAGGGAATGGAGGAGGTAAACAAGAGAAGACTCGGGTAGATCAACGGAAGCCGATAATCAAGGGAACGATGGCCAAATTTACTTACAAGGCAGTTACACTATAAGTTGATTTTCTCGGAGATCCCATGATATGATTCTCTGAAATTTTAACTACGGGTTCCTTTCGTCATTCCGGTCCGATCTCACTCGGTTGCTAAACTCGCAACTGATTCTGCGAGAAGTTCCATTTTACAAATTTATTTTACATTTTCATGAAAAAATAAATAGACAGGCGTAACAAGCATAAAATTCTACCCAGGGAAACATTTTGACTTAATTTTAGCGACCTCGAGAACAGAGAAATTTCCGAAAACCCGTTTTCGTCGTAACGTCATCTGGAGCCAACGGAGGCAAAATATGAAAAATGACTATCCCCATCGTCATCAGCACCCTCGAGAACCCCAAAACCCTGATTTTCAGGGAATCGACATTTTTGGGCTGTGCCAGACCCGGGCGGGTTTTGCTCGATTCTTAGACAAACGCCCTCATATTCATCGGACTCACCGCCCTCTTTTACGAACGTCCGACCCTCTGCGGGAGGGAGGGGTCAGACGTCCTACCCTCTGGCGGGAGGGTGGGGTCAGAGGGCCGGGCGGTAGTAAAAGGGGCGAGGTCGGAGGGGGCGCCGCCTCCGTAAAGGGGCGTGCCCATACATGTTTAGAATTAATATCACATTCGGAATCAGCGGTTCAGAATACGGTTCATGTTATCAGCCGTGGTCGAACGGAGCAATCCTATTCCTATGCCTCAGGGAAACTTAAAGAAGGAGAGATGCGAACCCGCAACTTTGCCAGAGGGTATGCCCGCGCTCTCTCCATTTCGCACGCTCTCTCGCCCGTTGCCTGGGATCAAGGTGACTTGGCTCGCAGCCAACTCGCTCTAACCTAATTCAGAGACCAGATATAAACATGGGGTTTTTAGAATTCTGATATAGTTGGAAATAGCTACAAGACTGCGTTTCCTGTATAGGCACTCAAACTTTGATATTTCTCCTTCTTTAAAATAACTGAAAATGACTCAAAAAAATTGAAAATAAAAATTCGGATAAAATGAGCAAATATAAAAAGTAAAAATGATTAAAATATTGCGATTTCAAGAATTTTTTAAAACTGTGATGTTTTAGAATGAATATTAATGTTACAGAAAACAGGAAAAAGAAGGGTAAATACAGAAATTAATGAAAGGCCACGTCGGCAAATTTTTTGAGGCACATCAGCAAAAAATTGCCAGGGAGACCCCATTTGACGTATGGGGAATCGTGTCAAGGGAAAGTGGGCGGAGCCCCTACGTACACAAATCAAAAAAATTCGAAATGAATTTTTTCGAATTTTCATTTGCGAAATGTCTTATAACCTCCGAAATAAAAATTTTTTTAAATTGTCTATTATAAACCCTGTGTGAGGTAGGCGAAAATTCATTTATTTTTAAATAGTCATATATCTTATTCAGACGCCGACATAACGATAAAAAAGGAAATTGATGAGTCGGAAATAAGCAGAGAGAATAAGGGCAGAACGCCGAATATTAATGGAAATGGGGATATACAAGGTACTAAATTATACACTTCTCTTACTAATACCCCACCATATAAATAATAAATATTATGTGCAAATTTTGCCTGACTCTTTCCTGCAAATTTCGACGTTTGCCTGCTCACGTATGGGGTGCACTTCAGCGAAAATTTTGAGCCCAAATTCTGATATATATATATATTTTTTCTATAAGATGCAAAATTTAAAACTTTATTTTATCCGCGCATTTTATACACCGTTCGATAGAGCATCGAAAATTGTGCCTAGAGCTAAGTTTTCGAAGGCTTCGCACTTTACTTAGAAATTTGGGAAAATGTTGAAAAATTGATGACTTGAAATTTTCAGAATTTTTTTAACCAATTGCACATGGGCTCTACTTCCTGGAGAATTGGCAACAGGTGTGAAATTGTATGCAGAATTGATAAAAAAATATGCGGATATGATACAGCATATCATGTCATGACTTTTCTGCGAAAAATCATGATGCAGTCATCGACGCAGGTTCGAATCCGCCTCCCTACTTCAACCTTTTTCCAGCCTTTTTTTCGACATGGATGCACTTTTCATTTTTTTTTACATTGTTTTGACTTCTTTGCAAGTGTAATTTTGATCATTCGCTTGACATCGTCAACAGTCGCTTTTTCACAAAAAAAAACAAAAAGGGTCCTTCCTTTGGTCTATAGAGTCAGGCCGCTTCAAAGGGGGAGGAGGAATGAATGGAACTTGCGGCGATGACTGCATGTTAGATTTAATAAAAAATGGAGTGATATGTTGTATCATATCCGCATATTTTTCATAAATTCTCCACACAATTTCACACCTGTTGTCAATTTTCCAGGAAGTAGAGCCCATGTGCAAATGGTGAAAAATATCTGAAAATTGGAAGTCATCAATTTTTCAAAATTTTCTCGATTTTCTCGAAAAGTAAAAGTGCTAAACCTTCGAAAACTTAAATCTAGGCACAATTTTTGATGCTCTATCGAATGGTGCATAACGAGTGGGGGTAAAATAAAGATAAAAATATTCGATATCAAAGATGAAAACAATTTTCTGGCCATATTTTCGGCTGAAGTGCATCCCACCCCTAGGGAGTCTAATCACCAAGTGTGAACATCTGGAAACCATTTTGATCTGTTATGCCACTTGCCCTCCGGATTTCGCCATTCTTAGGCAGTCCGTATTTTTAATGTTTAAACTTTAGTTTTAGTTTTTTTAGTGAGGTTTTGATTTTTTCAAAATTACGATAACCGGTCGTTATCAGGGGTCGAATACCATGTGCCAAGGCACATAAGCAACCCACCTCGGGAAATTTTTTTTAACCAACCCCGCCGTAGTCGGGCCGAAGTAATTAACCGTAGTTAATACAGTTAGAATTTGAGTATTACGCGAAAACCGAAAAAAATGAAAAGCCGGGGCGAGAGCCGTCAATTGGAGTCATTATAAACGCTGTTCGTTTTTACTCAAAACATGCGTTCTACTTTGACAGGCTTTTTCTCGGTTATTGACGAATATTCTCTATAAAATAAAAATCCGACATTTCGGGCGAGGGCTCTAAAACGTATAAAAGCAACCCCGACTAAATATAAAGCACGCCCCGGTGTCCAACGAAGGTAAAAACTGGAGTGCATTCGCACTTTTGTGATGTCTGTGTTCCGATTTTGGTAAAAACTTGTGTTTACTATCGGGGCGTGTTTTATATTTGATCGGGGTTGCTTTTTAATATACTTCCAGGTCCCTGCTATCGCTTGATAACGCCGGTTAGACACGAGCTGATCAAAGTGCATTTAACTGGGCGTTTTAGTTGAATAAGCAACCCACGCATGAGCGATTTTTTGTCCGCTTTTCCGAAAAGCAACGAAAAAATTTGGCACTCGACTATTCGACCCCTGGTCGTTACTGTTGGCACTAGGTCGGATGAGAACCGGAAGTAGGCGAGAGACAACCGTTATGTCAGAGACGGTATTACGAAATAGTTCTCATCCGACCTAGTGCCATAATGTTGTTAGCGCCGCTAAAAAACCGGTACAGAATGCTTGATAAGCTTTAAAACGCGTTATATGTAAGACTGCAGTGGAATGGCCATGAGAGTGTACAAAAATTACAGAAACGTCGCCCAGGGCTCATACTTGGGGGACATGACCCCATGACCCCGATTGTAGTTTGGAATATTGATCTTTGAATTCGCGATTTTCAAATTTGAGATGTCTTTATCGAGTAATAGCTCATTCGAAAGAGCATGAATATCATATAAATAAAACGATCCGAGCACACGATACACGCGTCTATCGACAAACGCGCACAAACCGGCAGGCTCCGCCCTTTTTTGACTTTGTTTCTCACTGTTTTTGCTTATATTGTGGTGTTTTTATAACTTTTGATTACAGTGTACCATTTTGGAAAAGGTATAGGCGCGCATAGCGAGTATTTCGGCGGTTCGATGGGTTGTACAAACCTCGGACAGTCGGGAAACGGAACGTTTTATTCGTGGTGTGTGCCAAAATTTCTTGCGTTTATGATAGTTATGTTTCCAGCTAGAAGGATTTTCAATTTAGTGCATTGGGTCAAAAGTTATGACTCTAGGAATGAGATGTTTGGTCGAAATAGGTACTTCTGGTTATGGCTACCCACTATGATGTTGTTTCTACATTCCTGTTTTTTTGATATAATATGTAATAACCAATAAAGAAAAACATGGAATACTTTGCGGGGCACTTTTTCACCGACAATGTATCCAGATCGTCGTCCATCCGTGGCCTACCTACGTTTTTTTTTTCAAAATGAGCAGTTTCAAAAATTCAGAACTCGAATTTTCCTGATGATATGATCGAATTAACAGCTTAAATAAGTCTAACTAACCATATGGCGTGTTTTTATAACTTATGAGACGATTCCGCGAAAAAAAATTTTTTGATGAATAATTTGTCAGAAATTGCATGGCTCACAATAGTTCGAATTTTTTTGTCTGCAATCCTCTTCAATCTTTAAGAAATCGAAGTTATAGTTCAATTACGTTATTCTCCGTTGAAAATTAACAAATTAACGAAGAAATAGTCGACTTATTACCTTTGAACGTTTTTAAATTTCGAAATCTTGAATTTTCGATTTTCTGGAATTTCCATGTTTTCCTTATTGCAACTATTTTCTATGAACACAAAAATTCTCTCAAATAACGTTTCGATGATTCCTGTTCACTGTTGTAATCATTGAGAGTACAATGAAAAAGTTTTGGCCGATTCAATTTGGAACTCGTATACTGGGTGGACCACTGATGGACGACGATCTGGGTACATTGTCGGTGAAAAAGTGCCCTGCAAAGTATTCCATGTTTTTCTTTATTGGTAATTACATATGAGGCCGTATGCGTAAGAATCGAGCAAGGGTTGGCATAGCTTAAAAAAGTTGATTTCCTGAAAACATGTTATTTGGGGTTCTCAAGGGTGTCGATGACCATCGGCTTACTAATTTTTCTCAAAGTTCATCTGTTGGCTCCCGACGGCGTCACGTCGAAATAGGTATTTCAGGTATTTCTCCACACTCACAAATTCTAATTTTTTGAAAATAGGCTGCCCGAAGCAGAATTCGATGGCGGTCATGCCTGTCCAGGTCATTTTTTGATTTTGTAATAAATAAAAATGTTAAATTTTTTCCTTTATTATTTTTCCGGAGAGGCCCGTGCACACGGAGAAAGTGGGATAGATCGGACCGGAGTGAAGAGAGGATTTCAAGTATGTTTTTAAATCGATCCTTTTCGTGAAAATCAACTTATAGTGTAACCGGCTTGTAAGTGAATCTGACCACCTTTCCCTTGATTATCGCCTTACTTTGATCTACCCGAGTCTCCACCTCGAGAGAGGAGAGAGAGCATAGGGAAAAAAGAGGGAGCAGACAGGCAGACAGAGAAGGGAAGAGATCAATCGAGAGAGACTCGCGTAGATCAAAGGGGTGGAATTGAGGGGGAAATTTCCTTACGAGAACCTCGCACTGTAAGTTGATTTTCTCGAAAAGGGCACCACTAAGGCTCGATTTAAAAACATATTTGAAATCCTCTCTTCACTCCGGTCCGATCTATCCCACTCTCTCCGTGTGCACGGGCCTCTCCGGAAAAATCGATTTTACATTTTTATTTATTTCAAAATCAAAAAATGACCTGGACAGGCATGACCGCCATCGAAATTCGGGCGGCCTATTTTCAAATAATTAGAATTTGTGAGTGTGGAGAAATACCTGAAATACCGATTTCGACGTGACGCCGTCTGGAGCCAACAGATGAACTTTGAGCAAAATTAGTACGCCCATGGTCGAACCCCAAATAACATGTTTTTCAGAAAATCGACTTTTTTGATCTGTGCCAGACCGGACACGAAATGCTCGGTTCTTATGTAAACGGCCTCATTTTATATCAAAAAAGAGGAATGTAGAAACGACATCATAGTGGGTAGCCATAACCAGAAGTACCTATTTCGACCAAAAATATATATATATTTATGCTATTTCTTTTGAAACAACGGTTTAAAACATGTAAATATGTGACGTATATCACCACGGGGGTTATGACAATGGATACGATATCGAAGGAGAAACTACTCGGTGAAACTGGTCTGATTCTCGGGTTTTACTAATAGCCTTGCCGCTCGAGGAAAGAAACTGTTATGCCTGTACCCGAAACGCGAGCCAGGATTATTGAAATTGATTCCATTTCTTGTAAAATAGATTTTGAAATAGTGGGGGTTTCGG
>LS598510.1:982095-996841 GCA_900490775.1 Pristionchus maxplancki
AATTACTTTTTAAATTCCGACTACTTCCAATTACGTTTTCAATTCCGATGCATCTATTGGATTCATAATAATTTATTTTCAGACAATTTCCTTCTGCTCTCTTCTTAATTTCTCTCATATGCTTCGGGCAGTGGATGAATCTGCGAAGGAGAAGATTGTCGGTACGTCAATGTGCTCTCACTGAAAACTAACCAATTTCACTAGTAAATGAGTAATGAGTACTTCCATTTGAGGAGTGTTCTATTGTATGATCGCTGTCGCTTTCTTCCGAGTATCTAATTTGGAATCGATGGCGGTGGTCACTTCCTACTACATCCTCCTATTTGAGACGATGAAGGATTACAAGGGACTGAAGGCAGGAGACGGAAAGGATGTCGATTAGTAGATGTTAATTTTATAGGATGACGCATTTTTAGTATAGACGAGTGCCCTTAGACGATTATCTATGTTAGCACAGCTTTATTGCATGTATTGTTCCGGTTTATAGCTTCAAATGGTATCAGTTTTATCTCCTTGTTGTTATTCTTTATTATCGATTGTGATAATTGATTTCTCCAGCCATATTGACCCCTAATGACAAATCGAGTATCACTCAGAAACCATAATGTTCACTTATTATTGCTCTAACATTCAACTGATTCTACACTAACCGATGTATGTTCGTTGTCGAGTTCTTTCTTTCTTTTACTCTGACAAGGGTGAATAAATGGGTCCACTTGTCTTTTCTTTTTTGAATACTATTGAATGAAATTGAGTTCCATTCTTAGTCTGGCATCTACCATCATTAAAAACTCTCAACGTGTAGTGAATGGCCAACTAGGTTGAAGGGTTGAAGTAGAGAAAGGATTACGTATGATTTAGGTTATCCCTTATTTCCATAAATCATTCCATCCATCCTATAAAAGATTCAATTTCCCCTCAATTCCCATTCTCATTCTGGAGGTGACCATTGTGTTCCCTCTCCTCCCATTCCTCTCCCACACAATCATTTGGGACGGTCATCCCTTTCTCTGGAATGAGCAGTTCGTCTATTCCGGTATACCGATCCTATAGGTTATTTCAGTCGCCAAGAAATCGAGTGACAAGAAGAAAAACAAGAAAGATAAAGATCAAAGGAAGAAAGATAGCAAAAAGAAAGGAGAGAATGGGAAAGGAAAAGGAGAAAATGATGTCGATGAGAAGCACATGGTCAAATTTATGAAGAAATTGAAGGAATTATCTGAAGATGATTTCGTTGTGGAAACGGTGGGTCCTTTTCGGTATATGTATTATTGTCGACGATTGCGGTACTTGAAAAGGAATATGGATGACGAATTGTATTAAGGTCTCAGTCCATCTACAGACATATTACGAATCTAAGATCAAGCTCACGATGGAGAATACGGTATCTGGAGCTCCTCTTTGTGCGACTACGGTATGGGTACGGTAGGGGAGAGATGGATTATGTCGAAGAATGCAGAGTATCGATTTGGGTGATCAAGTGTTGGCAATCAATGGAAAGAAAGTGTCGAATAGAGAGGAATCGAGACAACTCTTCAAAGATATCAAGAAAGAAGTCCTCAGGTTGTAACCACCTTCTCGCCCTTTCTCATCAATCCATTCATTCAGAGAGTCTGGAGGAAAGAAAGTTGATTTTGAAGTGCAGATAACTCGTAGGAGATTGAGACGATTGAAGATGTCACAGATGCCAAAGATGCTCGTCTCTGAGGTAGAAGATGAAAGGAGGAGCGATCGTATCTCCATTCAATCAGGATCTCCCGAAGGGATTCGAATTCTACGAAGCTCTTCTCGTTCTCTATCCCAATTCATCCATCGGATTCAATGTGAAGGTGTCTCTCTCCCTCTCTTCCCTCTCTTCATCTTCTCCTTTCAGCCTGCAATCAATCTCCGTTGCATGGTCAGTTCAGTGGATGGAGGATGGAAATCAGTGGCAAAGAAGGTCTTCCAAGTCGGTTATCGATCGGATCTCCTCCCGTTATCCTTCTCTTCTCAGGTGGGAGATATCATTCTGTATATCTCTGGAGGGAAAGATGGTCAAGAAGTGAACTCAGTTGCTGCAGCCAAGACTGCTCTCACCAAATATGCCAAAGGGGTAGGTCAAAAGACCACCGAGAAGATTTATTTCGTTCCGTTCAGTCGTTCATTCGAGTGTGGTTCGCGAGAGCGAAGGATCCCGTTTGTGTCAAGCAAGTTAGTTTATGATTACGGTATTCCATGAATACAAGGGATACGGTAACTCTTCGGATGATGATTAAAATGATTTGATTGGAGGTGCGAGCAGCGTTGATTCAAGAGAAAGTGACGAATCATGCAGATCCAAGAATGGCTGCAGACTGCATGGATATTGTGAAGGATGAATTGGCTGCCATGGATTATAGGTGGACGAATCGAGAGAAGTACTGTAGGAGATGAGTACTGTAGATATTTCTAGAAAGAACAAAAAGATGACTTTCCCCGAAGTGGTCAAAGACTACAATGAGCAAGAGAAGAGACGAATTGGTGATACCGTAATCTTATGCACCCTTAACTTCGACCCATTGAAGACTTCCGAAGGACGTCCAAATTCGCGAGAATCGGAGTGGAGGCACATGTAAATCCCCATCACTTGGTATGTGGGAATCAATCGATACTGATCCTCCTTTCGATACAGAGTATGGTGCCTGCTCGTGAGAAGAAGAAGCCAATGGCAGTGGGAATGGTGCCTCCTCCTGTCGTCGTCCCCCCTCCTCCCTCTCCTCCTCCCACTCCCACTCCCACTCCCGTTCTTCCTCCCGTCGTCAATCCATTCGAACTCATCAAGAATTCGATTCCCAGGAAGAAGAAAATACCAGGCAAGAACAATTCAAAAGATTCGAAGGAAGAGAAGGGATCTGCAGAGAGTGATAAGGTATTCTAACTTGCCCCCCCCCCCTCGTGCCCTTCCATTTATTAATTCAATTCTAGGGTCATCACGATCCTGATTCATCACGCAAGAATTCGAAGAAAAACAAGAGTAATGAGGATGATAAGGTATGGGATGAGGAGTGTTCCCAGGTGATCTCTGATCTTTAGAATCAAGTCAAGTCTAATTACGTCTGTGAGGATATGAACAAGAACCCCGTTCTCGCATGTAAGAACTACAATCGATGGTCTAGCCAATGTATTCATCTGTTGCAGACAAAGTGGACTTGCATCCTCACGAGGGAGGAAACGATGGAAGTGCCAGGAAAAGTGAACAATGAATGTATACCCTGTAGTTAATTGTACTGTGATAGGTTCGAGCGAAGTTGGTGCTGATTCCTCCTCCACTAAGGACAAGGATAAGGAGAATGAGAAGCCTAAGAATTGATCGCTGATCTACTCCCACAGCGACTACGCATGCTCAGAAGATACGCTTTCCCATAACGTTCATTGTGCAGAAACACATTCAGTCGAAATAAATGAAGTCTGGATTCTAGTTCTTCGGCTAAATAATATGAACAATTTTAAGTATATTATCTAAATTTATAATAATTCGCAACACATGAGTAGCCAACAACTATCTGACACAATTGAAAGTGTATGACACAACTTGGGTCGCGGTGCGGTTGTGCGTTGCGGCTGAAACCAAATTTTCGAAACGATCTCACTTCCATTTTGAGGTCTTCATTAGGGCTGTATCACCTTGCCTCTCGTGCAAAATGAGCAATGAACAGGTGTGTAGCGGCGCCGTGGATGCATCATCTTTATTAGTTTGAATCGTCCGATGAAATTCGGCCCTTCCCGTTTCGTTTCTCATGAGGATGTATTTATCTTCTTTCTTAACAATTGGTTCCTAGGCGATCTATGATGCGCTGCGAGACATCGATAGAGGTCATTCCGAGCACAAGCGGCAGTTCGAGGAATGGGTCAACGAGAATAAGTGGGTCGTTTATTCTGAACGTTTATATTTTGTGAATTGCACCTCGTCTTCTTTTTGAGTTGCATCTTGTATTTTTAGGAGCCTCGTAGGAACTTCACAGTATCGCACGTATGTCAAAAACTTCCAAGATTGGGAGAAAGATGTGCTGGATAAGAAAAAGGGGTTGATTTCACAGCTTCCTGCTTCTGCTGCTGACTTGAGTCTCAGTGAGTATCTATTCTTCTTCATAATCTAGTCCGATTTAACCGGAAAGGATCAAAATAAGTGGTTTACAGGTACGTCATTGGAACGAGTAAAACCTATGGAATTTTTGATGGCAATGATGACGATGAGCGTCAAGGTACTGAACTTTTTATTGTGTTTTCACATATACACTCTTACATTTGCTGTTCAAAAAGGGCCTTGTCTCATTTCCTAGGTTTGTTAGGCGAGCACGAAAAAAAAACTATAGCACAGCTTGCACTGTACACGCCAGCATAATGGAGATTCATGGTGGTGAACAGAGTAGGAATAGGTCGTCAAAAACTACCTAAAATCCGTAAAAGTACCCGGTTTTTCGAAAATATAGCCGATTTTCGAGGTTTTTGCATAAACATACTCGGGGTTCTGACAATTTAATCACCTAACTTTTCCATCTATGGTGGTGAATTAACTGAGCTCTGCATCAGTTCGTTAAACCATCCGCAAAATTGCTACTATCATGAATTTTTTTCCCAAAAAACCCTTCTGTGTGTTTTTATTCTTTTAAAAAATTGCCAAAACAATTTTGCTAAGAAGCTTAATTTTTAAATCTCAGGACCAGTCGTTCTTGAAGGCGATGCTGACAGCCCACAAGCAAGTCACACAAACGAGTAAGATTTATAAAAAAAATTTGGTTCCTATTGGCATTGTTAACAGACTATTGTTATTGTAATACGTTTTCAATTTTTTTAGATGACATGAAGCAGTCAATTCTGGCGAATGCTCAGCCTGTTCTCGGCCCTGCATACAATCCTAATGTGCCGCCCCCGTCATTCCGGTTAGTGGGTACGTTACTTTCTCTTATTTGGCTGTTTTTTTTGTTGGAGTTTGCATTTAATGGTTTAATTTGCTGTGACATCAAATATCTTCATTACAGGAAATAACTCTTCTTATGGGTACGCAGGAAGGGCAGAACTGACTGCCAAAACTGGTGAGTGTTGTTAGTGCACAATGAATATATCGGAATATTATATGCCTTTCATATATAATATTTTATATATTAAACACAATATGATATTCAATTTGTTGTCTGGTTAAATTTGTCCGTTCTAGAATGGACGAATGAGCCAGCAGTCAAACGAGTCTTCCGTCCTCCTTCCCCTGTCGCAGAGTACAAATCGACTGCCCTTCCTTTTCGAGATTTCTCCCAGACGTGATCATACCAAATCACCGTCATATTCCCGATCGTAAACAATTACCCACCCACTTTTCTCATTCTTCAACTGGTCACCTTATGATACCTTCCTAGTTTATTTCTCTTTATTTGTATTTGGTGCTTTACTCTTCAATATCAATATCACAGTCTCGATAACTTCCTCGATTCGTGCCTTTCATCTCCCATTCTTTATGATGTGTGCTCTCCCGCCTTATCTCTCCTGTGTCTCAGCTTGTTTCACTCCAATCCCTCCATTACTAATCGTACTGCCGCCTATCTCATTTATATAGAAGTCAATCCTAACATTGTTCGAATTGCAACGTTGCTAGAAAGTATGGATTGTATTTCATTAATTTATCATTACTGTTGCATCCCCCTTCACGGGTATTCGCTTCTCGTGTTGTTACCATTGTTAGAGTAAACCGTGAACGTGATGAATGACAGCGCACTGAATTCTGAATTCGTTCCATCGGATATTTTATTTTAACTATATTTCGTGAGATAATGTTGTGTCAGACTTTTTGTGATTATCTCTACACTAGTCATCGGGGCTTTCCGTCTTATCATCAATCGTTATCAATGGTCGCATAGTTAGTGTTAGACTCGTGAGGATCAGTTACAAGGCTTTCTTTTCCTTACGTTCCTTTTTCGCAACCAGAATTATTGATCCGAAATCCAGATATATTTCGCACAAGTCAATCAAACTCTTCCTCGTGATTTCCCTTGTGCTCTCTTTCTCTTTGATGTACTTCTCTGTAGATGGTGGATTGGATGAGTGAGAACTTCTTCACTCTTCTTGCATGGATTATGATTGTGAGTGGAGTAGTCACAATGATTACTCTACTCCTCGGAATGAAGGCCCATTACGGAAGATACGCCTCTGCTAATGCAGTCAGTTCAATTCTTGCACTGTTCAATACCAAATAGTATTCCCAGAAATCGATTCCTGCTCGATGGGGTTGGTTGATCCAAGAGGCTCCTTCCTTTCTTCTCCCTGCAGCTGCATTCTGGGAAGCGCCCAATCTAGGATGCAAGGTCATCATTCTACTCATGGTCGCCCATTACACTAACAGGTGGGCATGATAATCTATCCTCTTCATTGATATACTGTATTCAGAACATTCATATTTCCTCTTCAATTGAAGAATCCGAAGCCAACACCTCTCTCGATTGTAGCTTCAGCCTTCGTTTTCTGTTTGTGGAATGGATATCTGCAGGTGGCAATTATTTCTTCCCAACAACATCTCCTCTTTCCAGGGATTCTACCATGCATGGTACTACACTTTCGAGTCTGGCCACTTCACACAACCCATTACCATTCTTGGTGAGTCATTCATAGATCAAAGATCAATCATTCTGCAGGATTTGTTCTCTTCTTCGGTGGAATGGGCATCAATCTTCATTCCGATGAGATCTTGAGGAATCTTAGGAAGGAGGGAGAGACCGAGTACAAGATTCCCAGAGGTCCTCTCTCAATGAACTTTTTAAAAAAACACGCATATGTACATTTATGTTTATGTTTAGATTATAATCTATCGATTGGCAGGTGGAATGTTCGAGTACGTCTCTGGAGCCAATTTCTTTGGAGAGATAATCGAGTGGTTCGGATACTTCCTTGTCGCAAGGTATTATTCAATTTTATCGATACATTCCATCAACTATCTTCCATTCTATTATCTATAATACCATACCCTCCAGATCTCTACCAGCTGCTGCCTTTTCCTTCTTCACATTTGCCAATATTGGCCCTCGAGCAATCCAACATCACCAGTGAGTAATCTAATTTGTAATTAAAAGGTAGAATTCCCTAATTAGCCGTGTATATTGCAGATGGTACAAAGAGAAGTTCGACAACTATCCCAGCAGAAGGAAGGCTCTCATCCCCTTCATATTGTAATATCCCGCGTCTTCTACAGTAGTTTGTTACATTTTGCGATACAATCGATAGATAAATTGTGACCAGAGTCGATTTATGAGTATGAAGACGTGATATTGAATGGAAATGAGGGAAGCTTCGAGCCTGACTTCTCATTCACTGTACAGCATATTGGATCTATCGACGACGATTGGGAGGAAAGAACTCTTGCCAGCAACATCTCCCAATCTCTGACTCTCTTCCAACTGTAATCATTTCTCTGAAGACTACATCCAAGGATATCGATCATACCTTTACCTTTTTGAGTTGTCTCTCGGGCATTACTCCTCCTCGCAATTCATAGACTATGACTGGATCCTCGCACGATTGGAACGTTGGTCTGTAGAGAGGGTGAGTGGAGGATTGATTGATGGGGAGTAGGGCACTTGAGTGTCTCGATCCATTGGACAACGTCTTTTACACAATATGAAATGGGGAATCGCTTCTTGTATCTCTCCGTTGCGATCTCTCCTTGATCCTACACAGAAATTGATTGGGGAGGAAATTGACTACAGTAATACATCATTGTAGTGCAGTTTGAGTACGATGAGTAGTTCGCCGTAATTGTGTGATTGCTCAAATTATCGATTCATTTCCATTAAGGAAGTCTCGAAACCTGAGTGAACAAGGAAGATTCGTCCATGCTGTCAGTGTAGTTTCTATCCATCTCATTCTAGAGATAGAGGTTAGATGGGAGAAGATGCGAGTAGAATGGAACCTTTCCCTCCCTGAGTACAGTGTGCAATTGGTGTTTCACTCTATTGAACTCCTTTTCGAAGTGACTACTTGTTCCAACCCATGTCACTTTGTAGCGAGCATTGAAAGCACTTCTGAAGGATTACAAGGATGAGGAGATGGCAGAATAGATCTCACTCGATTGGGTTCTCATCTCTCTTTGATACTTTTAGACTCACTTCCTGCAACTGAAACGACGATTGGAGATGCAATCCATAGTTACAGTATACCTTGATAGAACTGTCGATGGCTTCAAATGGAATGAAGTACTTGGGGGAAAGATTCTGTTTAGCTCTTGGGAGGGCCTGAGATTTGAGATATGAACAGTAAAGCACACAAATAATCTGACATTGTGGACGCTTCGATCTGTACGAGTAGTTGATCTAGAGATGGATGACGCCAGTCTGAAGATAGCGACCACCCGTGAGTGGAGATAGTGAAGATAATAAAAGTGTGGAAGAACCTATGTGAAATAATAGAATAGAATGCAAATAAAATTTATCAATTGAGTTATCTAAATAATGTTAGTTTAGACCTAGCCGTATTATCTGCACAATCAAAAAAATGTTATGATGGTGACGTCATCCCTGATTTTGCAATCTTTTTTTGTAATGACGAAATAGTATTTTTTTCAATTTCAGTTCTTCTTGCCTAATTTTATTAGAGCTCGAGAAATAGTTTATCAAAATATTTGGATCGAATAATAGTGCTTAACGAAAGTAGCGATATTTCGGGCTAGTCATCTTTGCGCTCTGATCGTACGATCGTAGGAATAGATTATAAAATTATAAAATTTTCCGTGATCGTGTCTTTTTTGGTTATAACTTGAGGGATTGTTTTCAAATTGTAATAGATAAGTGTACCATTGTAGATTGAAATGTCGTACGATGATTTCAACCACGAGCGTTGTCTCGATCGATGCACGGTCGTCATCGACGGGAGAGAATTCCCCGTCTCCGCTACGGTCTGTTTCACATTATAAAATATATTTAATGATTTCTCTGCTTCAGATGCTGGCATCGAGGGCAGCTTACTTCTATCAGTGCTTCATGGAGCCCGCTTTCACCGAGAGCAAGACTGTACGCCTTCTATTGGTTAAAAAATATCCTACTATTTCTGTTTTATTTTCAGCGCACTTTGGACCTGACTAAAACGGTCGAAGTTGCAAATATTTCTGCTGACGATTTTGTCGCTTTTCTTCGCCGAGCCTACGTAATCAGCGACCCGATGGATGGTGAGGTTTATGATTTTAAAAAAAGAATCTAGATGATAGAATTCTTATTTATATATAAATCCATCGCAGGTAATTCATACCAAGCTCTCCTCAAATGTGCTGACTTCTTCTCGTCGCATCAGATTCTGGCTGAGGCGGAGAAGTTCATTATCGAGAACTGCTGCCCGCAGAAGTGGCAGGCTAAGTCAGTCTATTTTTATGCTTTATTGGGGTTCAGCTAGTTCAGTTCTATGCCTGTCCTCTCAACCCGTCACGAGGGCGCAGATAATTGAGCTGAGAAGCTAAAACTAAGTAGTCTAAGCCACAGATGCCTAGAAAGAATATACGTCAAGAATGTACGCCTCCTTATGTAGGAGAGAGAAAGAGAGGTCTTGCGATGAGGAAGGGTAGAGTGTCGACACGTAGCACGGATCCAAAATGCGCGCTTTAGTGACATGTGTAATATATTTGACGAATAAACATTTTCAATAGTATGATTAAATATTAAAGTAAGCGAACAAAAATCGGTGATTGCAGTAAAAAGAATCCGAAGAAGCCGTTCGCTATTAATCTTATCGTGGGAATCGAATTGGCATTCCAGTATAACCTCGAAACGGCCAAGGTACTCAATTTCTGTATTCTTGGATGCTCTGGTTATCTTCTTTCTATTTTATTCATTTGGGGGTCCATCTTATGATACTCATTGTTTGTTTTCCAGACTCATATGCAGAAGATGCTTGGTCGTTTTCGTTTCCATACTTTCCTCCGTGACTACCCGGAGGTAATGCAGATGCAGCCTGACCAGGTATCCTATTCTATTTTTGTAAATCTTATTTATGCGAAATGTGTATTACAAAATTCGATAATTTTGCATATATATTTTTCTATCTCCCCCCTCCTCTTTATTCTCCGGAGCGCATACATGCATTTTTATAGCGCGCATGGATTTTCGACTATTATGCGAAGAGCATCATTGCCTCCCAGAAGCCTTGAGAAGGAAGAAATCTCCAATCACTAAGTTATCGAAGTATTCCATGTTTAGGAAATAGTAGAATAAACCAATATTGCTATAAATTTCTAGCCAATACACGTTGTTTTACTTTGGTCTGCTATTTCCTAATCATCTCGTTATCTGTACATTGTTCATGCTAACTTCTCACAAACTTTTAATTTAATATCAAGAGATTCAATCCATGCGTTCATTAATACAAACGGTTCGTTTAAAAATTGCCGCACTGTTGTTTATACGTTGTTTCTGTTTTTCATGTTATCGGATAAAGAAGTTCTGTCGAAGTGAAAGTCCTGAACATGGCAATACACAACCGTTGATATCGGACATAATATTTTTGGAAGTGTTTTGCCTTGTCGTCATAGTGACTTGTAGATAATGCTTCGATCTTCGTTATTTCGCATTTCTCGAGCCTCTTCTCGATTCACATCCAACAGTAAGCTGCTTTTTATCATAGTGTGAAGATCAAAAACATTTGAAAAACATGTGTAAAGTTAGCTTTAATAATTTTGATGAATTGCAGACGCCCCATCTACAGCGGATGATAAGCCGTGGCTTAATCCTTGGAAGCGAGCCATTCCACAGAAGGGTGGGTAGAGTATATGATCGTCAGTGGAATAATTATGGAATACATCTCATAATGCATTAATTTCAATAGTTCTTTGATTGCAGATGAGACGCATACTTCATACGAGGAGGTTTCAGTGGACTGGTCGTTCGTTGAAAGAATTATTCCCCGCGATGTAGTTCCCGACCTTCCCAAACATGCATCATATCCCACTCCCAGTGGATGGAGACCCCCTCTCGGTTAGCTATTCTACTTCCTTATTATCCTTTCCATTCCGTCAGTGTGTAATTGTATTTGAATGGTGAATGTGACTGCAGATCCTCCTCCCTCACTGCCGTACCATGTCGCGAGAAGGAGAGACCATATATTTCCTCTCTATCTAGAAAGACGAAGGTTACTATATTCTACAATTATATTACGATTTTATAAAATCATCAATTTCAATTTATGGAAACTTTTTCCTCGTTGACTTAATTCCATTCAGAGATTTGCTGAACGAGAAGACCCTCGACTTTGACTACGTTGAATTGGTCACACTCAAGGGGATCGATGGAGATGTATTCGTACGTTACCCACTCCTTATTTATGTCCTTGATATATAATACAGAGTAGGAAGCGTGAATCTTGCTTCTCGATGGAAAGTGTTATGTATTGATAATATTAAGGCATGCGAGGCAGATCTCCGATCGTATCTAGAAGAGGCACTCGGTCATCCAGTGGCCACTCATGTTGATGAATTGAAAGGAAGAATTAAGGTAAGGAGGAGTGTGGTGAAGAGGAGAAAAAATTTTAGAGTTGAAATGCCAAATATAGGGTCGTTCTAAAGAACACATGGGTTGTTGAAAATTCGTTCCAATTCCACATGGTGTAGGAATTTTGTCATATTTTTCATCGAAAATCACATGGTAGGCAACTTTTGACGACTAAAAAACACGGTGGGAGTTATTGTACTGCTGGTTTTACTGTACTATTTCAACTGCGCTCTATTTACTCTTTAATTGGTCAAATAATCTTTCAGGTGAAGGGAGCTGATCGTTCACTACTTGAGAAGTTCCTATTCGAAAAAGGATTCTAGAGATGAGATATTCACTCCTAGTTTGTTATTAAGTAGGAATGTTATCAAATGTTTTCTAATTGTTATGAATTCGTCTTTTCTTTAGATTGAATGGATTCAGTCTAATCAGATAGCCCAGTCATTAGGGTTCTTCATCTTTATTGTTGCTTCTTCTCATTCTATTTGTTCGGATGAAGTGATATTCGCTCTTGACCGAGTGATCAGGAACTCTCATTGGTACTGCTGACCATACACACAAATACTTGTCTACTGTCTACTGTTCACTTTCATTTCCTCACTATCTCTCTCACTTCCCTCCTCCCTCCATCCACTCTCTTCTCTATCTAACTCATTCACATTGTCCAGTGTGACTCATCCCTTCTCCTGTTCACGCCCCATCCCTCTCTATCCAACCAGACATACCGTCGTCCAGTTCTCATTCTTCTGAATCAACCATAGTCCTACCGTCTTCCTTCTGATGCCCTCATCTTGGTCATCTCTCACTCCTCTTCTCTCAATCAAACGAGCTTTCTCCTCTCAACGGTCGAAGAAGAATAAGAAAGGAAGGAGATCATCTCCCTCTCCTCCTCCTCCTCCTATCTCTTCTCCTCTTCCTATTCAACTTACTTCTCCATCTGTTCCATCTCAATCTGTTCCTCGATTCTCTCGAAGAGACGAACAGTTGAGAACAAGAAAGTATCTTAATCACCCTTCGACCCCATCCACTTCCCAATCGATTTCCTCTCCTACCGTACCCCGTCGTACCCAATCTCCTTCCCCGCTCGTTCCAAGAAGACCAATCACTCCCACTCAACAATGGCCTTCTCCTTCTACTCTTCTAGAATGGATGGAACCTTCTCTGAAAAAGAATAGAGAAGAAGGAAGAAGAGTGAGAACTTTCTCGGAAGGGAATCTGACTCCTTCTCGTTCATCTTTCTATTCATCTGATTCCATTCCTCTTCCTACGAGAGTTATCTCGAAGGAAGAGATTGATGGAAGAGGAAGAGGAACTACAGAAAGAGTGGCTGCATGGATCAGGAGTAAGAGTAGAGAGAGGGTGGATAGAGTAGATGAAGATGAATGGAAGAGGACGAATAGTGATAGATGGAGGAAGAGGTATCTATTGTATCTCTCTTGTCTCTCTCTCTTGTCTCTCTCTGTATCATTCATGCATCTTCATTCTCGTGATTCGTCTATCGATCCATTCTTCCAGAGTCCCGATCGTCTCTTCTCGTAGTCGATCGATCGATAATCTCCTCTACAGTATGCCGGCAGCTGCAGGATGCACCAGCTGCATGACCAAGTACTCCCTACTCAATAGAGAGGTACTTATTCCTTTTATCTTACTGGCCAAAGGGTAGAAAAGTGTAGTGTCCCGATAAGCTTCTCTTCCGTTTCGTGTTCTGAGGATGATTCATCATCTGTTTGAAATGGCTTTGGAATGAAAATGACACATCGAGAGGTATTATTAGACTTATTTTTCTCCTGATACGTCTTTTTGGATCTATTTTATAACAGTATTTTCCGATAAATAACAAACTGCTACAATTAACTAGCAACCTACGGTTGCTACGTTGTTCGCCGGGTGGCGTGCAACGGTTAAAATGCACTCGCTGGCGTTGCGTATTGGCTCTCCATAATGTGTTCCCGACTTCCATTTGCTTTTTTTACTCCTTTCAAAAGTAGGCTTGTGAGTCTTTGAGCGATACTTTTACACAAACGCTTCGACGATTAGGCTGTCAAACGCTGCGGATGCGCATTGGCATCTTCCCTTGTAAAAGGCTCGTGAGGCCTCGAGCGATCCGAAAAAGTTGCGATTCCGCCACTTCGTGGCTACATCGCAACTTTTTCGGATCGCTCTCGGCCTCACGAGCCTTTCACAAGCGCATCGCAGGCTTCGCGTGTTTTGGAGTCCTCTCTCATGCAAAAATATTAAAGAAATGAGCAAGAAAATCGAAAAACGGCGAAAAAATGAGTTTCGTCATATTGCATAGTCATGATGAAATTCGTGTAAATGTAAAAGTTTTTTTACGAGAAGTCGTTTGGTACATCACCCGAGCAATTTGGATGAGAAAACGCTGAAAACGGCGCGAAATACGAATTTCGTCATATTGCGTAGTGATGATGAAATATGTGCAAAATATGAAACTTTTAATCACGTGGAGTCGATTGGTGCATTGCACGAGTGATTTGGTTGAGTTAACGCTGTGAACGGCGCGAAAAACGGATTATTGCATAGGGATGACGCAAGATGACGTAATGATGACGAAATATTTTTTGGCTAATTTGAAAGGGCTCGTCGAGTGGGTTCATTTGGTACTTGGTATAGGCTTGTAGCATCACGTTAAAGCGAGTTATGGACAAAAAACGAAAAGCGTGACAGACCGACGGACGTTACATACAAACATACATACATACATACAAACAGACAGACAGACGTCCCGACATGTAACTTCTCTTTCAATAGACTAATGAGTGAGCATTGATTTCCGTTCTACAGGAAGGTTGTTCTGGATGTGCACTCTCCTTCTGCAAGAGGTGTGTCCAATGGAAGGCAGTCATTCCTCGTCTCTCTCCCAAACCACTCTCTGGTACGCATTTCACCCTTTTCTCACTTGGTCATTCTGCTTGTCTTAAATAATTTTAAATACGAAGCTATGTGTCTTATCATTCTATTTTCAGTGTGTCAATCGTGTTTCGAGAGAATTGAGAAGGAGAAGAAGACAGAGGAGAGAAAGAGCTACTCCCATACCGTTAGTTGTTCTTTGTCATTCTAGTTGTTCGTTTCCTCAATTTTATGTCGATAAGTATACGCGTGGAGGTAAATAGGAAGACATCTATTTAGAACAACATTTTAATAGGTGTTTCTTTCAGATCACATCAACTCCTCTTTATCCCTCAGTCCCTCCATCACATGGTTCATCTCAATCCACTTCATACTTCGATTCTCGACCGTCTCCCTCTCCTCAACCCTCC
>LS598529.1:25221-38205 GCA_900490775.1 Pristionchus maxplancki
AGGAAGAGCACTTGTTGTTCAAAGTCTCGACAATAAACAGAAATACTATACCGAATTGTCCGTAAATGCACTACCGAACACGTAAGACAGCAACTCCCCTGTAGTTGAGACTGAGACTTGATGCGTTTTCTCTGAAACAAACATCCTGCAAAATTAGCCACCAAATGCAAACAATGGCGACTCGATGCCTCGTGAATTTTCCTCCTCTTTTACTCATTCGATGACTTTCTCTTGTCCGACAGACGGGATCCGCCTCGCTTTCCATGCTCAACAAGCCCCCTTCTACTATACCGACTCTTCTGGTACTTGGAGAGGGCTGTCCATCGACTATTGGAATGATGTCGCTCGAATGGCTGAATGCGATGGGATACTCTTGAAGGACTACGGGTTGAAGGGTAAGTTGAGCCAATGATTCCATGAAACTATTCACCCATTCCATGAACCAAACCGGGTGCTAAGCTGTTGAACGGAGATATTTTGAATGGGAACACTTTCTCGACCACTATACCTGTGTACTTTCTTCAAAAGGATATTGCAGATTACAGTTACACTCTGCCGGCGGCTTGGTACAAGGTCGACCAAGAACATGATTGGTAGAACTTATGAAAGAGCTCTTTTTCAGCTTCTCTTCCTCGAGAAAAGTGCCCTCGGAACTAGTGCTCAAGTTGCTTCCATCAGTTTCTTCATCGTTTTTCCTCTAGACGTTCTTCTCCTTTTCTATGCATCTTGCAAGATTATCGACTTTATCGAATGGTGTTTCAAGAAATGCAGATCGAGAAGAGTTTTGCAAAATTCATCAGAAGCAGAGGTGAGAATTTTTCTGACAAACTAGAATTTGGTTTAGACTTTTCTCGATGTCTCCGACTTTATTCGATACGCTTTTTTCTCATTCTCAATAGTCTTTATCGTCCAGCAATGGTCGGGTTACTTCAATGGGAACAATCTACTGTCGATAACGATAGATGGAACGTATGAAACGAGTTCATGAACCTCAAATGACTGATAATTCTAGCCCTTTCTTCACAATGATAGCTCAATTCCATCAGAACAAGAGAGAACTAGTAGTTGACTCGTATGTTCCCCTTTTCAATGAGGACGAAGTCTGAAACATCTAGCATACTCACCATAGCGGCTCTATTCAGGTCTCGCTATTCTTCGGAGGCAATTCTTCGCTCATCTACGGGAATTCAGTAGCAGAACGATTCACTCTTACGTGTGAACAGTCCTCTCGAGTCGGTCTCTTCCAAGAATACGAATACTTTGAGTATCTCGCCGATACGAAACTCAATGAGGAATGCAAGCTTGCTCAGTGAGTAATGATGATTCAGACACGAGAGACTCATATTTCGTGCATTTTTATGATCGTCTACAATTCTTTCACTTTAGAATCACACTGGACGCGGGAGAGAATACGGGAGTTGGATGGTTGAATCAGGCTATGAATGAAGGACGACCATACACGTACCTCATTGCAAAGAATGGAACAAGACGGATGAGAGAGATCATGGATTTCGCCCTGCTAACCGTTTACTCGTACGATAATGTAGATGCTGGTGAAGTTGTTAGCATGAAGTATGAATCCCTGCAGGTCGAGACTCTCCTAATGACTAGAAGCATGCCGATTCAGATGCTGATCACGATTGAGCGACGGAAGAGTGAGAGATCGATAATCGAAATATCATCACCCGTTTCTTTCAGCTAACAGCAATCTTCAACTCGGTTTCGTCTCAATGTCTCTCACTCAACTCCAATTCCCACTTGTCTTTCTCATTCTCGGACTCATTACTTCTCTCGCTGGTTTCATTTTTGAATGGATTAAGTTTGCATGCAATAAGCATTGTTCTTGCTGTCAAAGAATCAAATGCTGTCGATAAATACAAGTGATTTATGCGTCATTGAATGAGCGTACACGTCTATACAACAAGTAATTCGCTGAGGGAGATCCAGATTAGAATCGCTCTCCGGGTCTGACGTCACGGACCTTCCACGCCTCGATGTCGGGCTTTCCACGTCCACGACGAGCCTCCTCGACGATGATACGGTAGATCTGGAATCAATCAATCAATTATCAGTCAGTGGTATGAAGCAGACGCTTTCGCTTTCATCCAAAGCAACAAACCGCTCTATCGGCTCCTCTTCTAACATCGGCGCAAGTTCTATCGGAGATCTGTCTCGCTCCGACTCCTCTCGATCTGCATTCAGATTCACCGTAGAGAACCTCGAGCTCGATGTCGCGACCACGTCTGTGTGCGCGGATCACCTGGAATTTAATAATTCAACTTATTTATTGAATCTGTCTTACAGTAATTGAAAAAACGAAACGAGTAGGCACAAACCTGAACGGGGATCATGAAGTATCTGGATCGTCCGTAGAACTTGTCGTTGATCTCTTCTCTGGCTGCTCTCCATGCCACTTCCATCTCATCGACTCCTCTCAGATTCGACACATCTCTCCACGAGGATCCACTTCCCCATGAGGGAGGAGAAGAGAAGAATTGAGCTGCCGCGGCACAGAAGAGAACGGAGAGAACGACGAGACGGAGCATCTGGAAGGGCTTGAATGAGTAATGCATAAAACAGAGCAGACAGAAAATTCAGACCAACGAAAGCAGGAAATCAATGAGATGAGCCTACTTTCAATGAAATCAATGAGATGAGCCTACTTTCAGAGGGAAACTTCCTGCTTTTATACATGTTCTCGTTCTTTCGAACATCGCCTAATTTTTGCTCAGTTCGCCTTTCGGGGATTCGATTCCATCGTCCGTCTTCTCTCATTTTCTCTTGATCTCTCAATCTTTCTCTCCTCGCTGCTTCTCGTTTGTGTTCACTCTCTGCTAATAGATCAACACCAAGGTTGGTGAACTGAATTGGAGGGAGAGGAAGTTCGATGAGTAGCATGAAAGATCAACGAGATTGAGAGAACAGCGAGAGGCACAAAAGGTTTCACTTTCAAAGACGAAGAATGGAAGTAAAAAGAAGAGGAAGATGTTTGCTGCTGAAAATTGTTTATTAAATGCTTCTTTTATAAAAACGGAATGGGCGTTCGGATGACACGCATCCTGGATTGATGTGGATAAACGTGGGCGGAAGTACAGGATTACTTACACACCCGAGATTTCACTCGATGAGTAATAACGGATAACACATACTTGAATTTTAGATATATTTTAGAAACATTTTTTACGCGAAGCATGTTCACCCATTCTCTTTGCCTTGTTTCGAACTTGAGAGAATTCAATAAATCAGAATGGCAAAAAGACATGGTATCTTGGTCACAAGAGAGTCATAATTTTGTATGAAAATTGTGCCCGGTGAATAGAGTATATAGTTTGAATTTTCTCACAATCATCCGAAAATAAACTGCTAACTCTATCCAATTCTCGAAAGTTTGAGAAGTATTGACAGCAATATCCAGAACTTGATAAATTGCCTGTTGTATGACTAAATAATATTCAGCGAGCATCCTCACTAAACAAGCGCCTCAAGGGCACTGACTCACCTTTTCCTTCCCCATCTTCATGCATCTTCATCAGATTCGACGAACTTCCTCACACCGCAACTAACAGCTCTTCCCGAACTGAGCCATCGGGTCATCCCCCTCTTCTCTTCTCAGATTGGTGCTGATCTTTCTGGCGGTGTTCAAACTATAAAAGGAGGGCTGCTCGATTCCTCCTCACGACTTGTACCTGATCTTCCATTCTTGGCCACTCGCGCGCCCGCCCGCTCTCGATCAACGTGTTCGGCCTTAGTCTTTAAACATTCACTGTTTTTCGACTTCTTTCTTGCAAGATCGACAGTCAACCCTCTGAATCCTTCAGAATGCTTCGTCTCACCCTCTCTGCCGTTCTTCTCTCCTTTGCCGCTGCCCAATTCTTCTCTGCTCCTCCTGCATGGAAAGTCGGATCGACCTGGAAGGACGTCACGAATCTGAAGGGCGTCGATGAGATGGTCAGTCTGCCCTTTTCATCTCATTGTTGATCTTTGATCTCCAGGAAGTCTCATGGAGAGCTGCCCGTGAGGAGATCAATGACAAGTTCTACGGAAAGTCGAGATACTTCATGATTCCCGTCCAGGTACAACACATTATTCTAATTTTTGCAGATTCATTGTATTCAATTAAATTGTAGGTCATCCGTGCTCACAAGAAGGGACGCGACGTCGAGCTCGAAGTTCTCTACGGTGAATCTGAATGCAGATCGAGAGGAGTCGGAGCGAGACAGATCTCCGATAGAACTTGCGCCGATGTTAGAAGAGGAGCCGATAGAGCGGTGAGTTGCTGCGACTTAAGAAGAGTTAGTAGTCGATGCATTCCAGATCTACCGTATAATCGTCGAGGAGGCTCGCCGTGGACGTGGTCAGCCCGATATCGAAGCGTGGAAGGTCCGTGACGTCAGACCTAATGAAAGATTCTGAACTTTGTAGTTGTTGTTGTACCTATTATTAGCATAACGGTATTGGTCCTTAGATGTAATAAATGCCAGCTGTTCTGTGCTCGGCAGCTATGTGTATTTGTTCTCTATGAATGATTATGGGGCGCATTGGCAAGTGTAGTTGTCAAGCATAACGATCTGATTTATCTTTATTACATGGAAGACAATGCATACTGTGCTACACATGAAATGAATGTAGTGGCTATATTATTTTAACACTAGAACACTTTGCATTGAAACGGTTTCGCAATAGAACAAGCATAGAATTGGTAAATGTTTTGCGTACTAGTTGGTTCGACTGGGCACTTAAACTTTCATTTTCTCTTATAGATTTCAGCAGTTTTCTTGCGTAGTTACTTCTTGTAATGAATACAATACAAAATTGGCATGGATTGAGTAGGAATAGAATCTAAATTTATGACTGTAATAAATTATTAGCTAAAAATTGGCAGAGATTACTTCACAGCCCAAACGAAGAACCGCGAATCCGTACGGAGGAATCATCTTGCGAGTGTCAATTATGGTCAGCCAGCAGAATAGCATTAGCGGGAAAGTACAGCAAACGAACGCACCGAGCATCTAACGAAACAATCTATCACAGTTGAATATCTAAATCCGAACCTGGAGCATGAAAACTCTGAACGTTCGTCGTATCATTGCGTGCGTTTGACTGTTAGACGTCAACTAAGTGTTCATGATATCTACTCGAAAATCGATAAATTTATTTAGCCTACGCTTTCTGTGTGATGAAGCGAGAACAGCGAATGAAAGAGAACGGAGAAGATAGGAATTCCGATAGCAACAAGTGAGAATAGCAAAATGTAGATTTCTGAATGTAGATTTCTCGTTTATTTGGATATGAATTAGTAAATGTTTGCATTATGAAGAGTTATTGAACCTGTTCCAAAATATTGGGGTTGTCCGAAATCTCCGAATACTATCAAAGTTCCACTCTTACTGAGCAGCCAATCAAGTTCAGCGTGCTGAAATTATTAGTTCCTAAGATATTGAGTGTTTCAGACAACCTTGTATAAAGGATGAGTATCATCTCCTTCGATTCCACACATGGTGAATCCGAGAACGTTGACCACGAGCACAGTAGCGAATGTTGTCACGCAGATACGTTTAGTTCTAGAAAATGTAACATTTTCGATTAGTTATGATTAGTATTCGAACCTCGGAGGAAGTCTCCATTGTGGATTCAGCTCCGCGACAATGTTCTGATGCATGCTGACCTGTAGAAAGAAGAAGAACGGAATCTCAGCAACAACTCCAATAGCGAGAACCGTCTGAATCTAGCCATTTCAATCGAAGTTTTCGTTCGAAATCACCATCTGAAGAGAGACATCCGACGTGCTCAGAGGACCTCGAAAATGAATAGCTGCGTAGGGAAAAGCAAATGAGATCCCAACAAGATAGAAACACCAGTCATACATGATCAGGCCTGTCTGTAATAAATGAATTCTGCCGCAAACTCATTGAATTTTTTCCACCTCAGTGAAGACATAAGCCCAGAATATTCCATTATGCATAGTTTTTCTCGTCTTAAACAGGATAAAGAGCATTGTTGGATGCAGGACAAGTGAATTGAGCACCATCAAACAGAAATGAAATCTAAATTTCGATATTATTTCGAGATTACCCTCGACTGACCTCGAAATCGTGTCGGCGGTGTTGTACGATCGTTCAATATCAAAGCCGTATTGCATTGTGAAGTTCATCGATGTGTGAGAGAAGAAGAAGCAGCCGACTAGCGAGCAGATTTATGCACTGAAGAGGCGGTTTACTGTAAAAACAAGACTGTAAATGTGATTGATTACCACTCACTGAGAGCTAGAGTTCGAGAGCAATTAGTTCGTGAAAGTGAAAGGGACATGATTTTTCTTTTTCTTGAGCAGGTGCATTTATAGATTGTTATTCTCCAGTTTATCGAAGAAATAGGCGGTATCGCACATCATCACAAACAAACGATACGAAGAACTAACCTCCCACCCTATTATTATAATGGAAAGCTGAAGCAGCTGGTTCATCATCAATAAAACAGAGGAACCATAAGTAAATGAAACAACACAAACTATCTACATGGAACAATTTCGATCTCGAAAAGTTTCTGATATATTATCAGAATAATGCTGTCCATCGCGAGTATAATGAATGATGAACGGTTGTAGTGTAGCTTATCTGCCGTAATCAGTTCGCTCATCTCATAGTAAACCACAAGTTGGATAAAAGAGTAATATGCGAGACAGGAGAGAGAGGGGATAAACTGGTTCATTCCCAGAGAGATTGAGGGGAGACTATCCTTCATACTTGAATGATGGCATAACGTACAACTTTTTATTATTCCTCCTTATTTCAATTCTGTCGCTAGTTTCGTCGTACAGTTTGTTGAGAAGCATTTTATCTCTAATATCCTCTTATTTCTCTTCCTTCTTGTTACACTCCCCCTCTTGTTGCTTTCATTGACAAAGATAACAATCTTCTAATCCGCACTCCTTCTCACTTTGATTCTCCTCTCTGCAGTGTTTTCCACTTTACTTTCTTCCCTTGGAGACACGATATAATCTATGTTTTCATCGTTTCGTATTCTTGATAACTACCACTCGAACTGAGTAGTCATCTCTTCTCTTGTAGCATCCGCTGCAAAAGACCATAGAATTAACTTCTGCTTTATTCAACTTCCGCAAACAACTTCTCGATTCGTATTTCACAATGTGATCGGCACTCTGATTCATCTAATTAGTTCTCTCTGCCCTTTCCTTAGTGCAAATGGCTCCTTCTCAGTACAATGGACGAGTCAACACTCGCGTGTGCGGCAGCTGCAGCAGCCATTGGAGTGGGATATTACATGACGAGGGAAGGAGGAGGGAAGATCGAACCACTCGTCGATCCCGAGAATCAAACCAAGAAATTGCCGGTAAGTTTCACATTTGTTTTTGAAGCAGACTATCGATGTGTGCTGCAGGACGGATCACGAATTTCTCGCTACATCAAAGACGGCGTCCTTCTGAAGTATCTCTTCGATGACGCCACAACGCTGTACGAGGGTGTTCGTCGAGGCGCGCGAATTTCGAAGAATGGGCCGATGCTGGGGCAGCGAATCAAACAAGCAGACGGATCGGAACCGTTCATCTGGCAGAGTTATGATGAGGTGAACGGAAAACAATCGGATTTGAGTAATCCACTGACCCAAATCCGTTTCAATTGCTCGCTATCGGTTCTGTGAGAACATAAACAAACAAATTTAAATCCAATAGCAAAATAATACAAATTGTGTTCCAGGTTCTCACTCGTATTGACAACGTCGCGGTCGCTTTCCGTGAGCTTGGCCTGCCTCCTGGAGAGGACACCTTCATCGGAATCTACTCGAGGAACAGAGTTGAGGTGTGCTGATCGTGCTCTTCATTGCTTCAGAACATCACTTGCAGTGGATCATAACCGAGTTGGCCACTTACTCGTACTCCAATGTGATCGTTCCTCTCTACGACACTCTCGGTCCGGATGCGAGTGCATTCATCATCAACCAGACTGGAATGAAGATCGTCGTATGCGAGGCGGATTCCAAAGCTATCGGTGATAGTAAATTCGAAAATACATTTACTATTCTTAATTTTTTCAGGTCTCCTGCAACAGAGAGAACACTGCCCTTCGCTATCAATCATAGTCGTTGTGGAACCTCCATCTGAGGAACTGAGAAGGGCTGCTGTGAAGGAGGGCGTCAAAGTGCTCTCTTTCAGTGAACTCGAGGATATCGGCAAGAACGCAAAGGTAGTTCTTCTTCTTCGTAATTTCAATCAAGATACTATGTCAGAATCGCCCCGTGCACGTGAAACCCACTCCCGAGACACTTGCAACCATCTGCTACACGTCCGGAACAACCGGAACGCCCAAGGTATACGATATCCGATTCACGGATCGATTACTGATTCAGGGAGTGATGCTCACTCATGCTAATGTGATCGCCGATGCGACTACCGTGATCTACTGTCAGACGACATTTATTGATGTTACGGTAATCAGTTGTCGATCCATTAGAGAGTACGGTAGTGCATATTCAGGATGTTATGATCTCCTTCTTGCCGCTCGCCCACATGCTTGAGAGAGTTTTCGAGACCATTTGTTACATGGTCGGCGCGAGAGTCGGATTCTATCGAGGGGACATCCGATTACTTCCTGATGACATCAAGGTTTTGCTGCATCGACCAGCTTACTGCAAACATTTTCTGTTTAGCAACTGCAGCCCACCGTGGTCCCTGTCGTGCCACGAGTGCTCAACAGACTGTACGATAAGGTGAGAATAACAGCACGTGCGAGATAATCCATTCTTATCGCAGGTGATGTCAGAAGTGAATAAATCTCTCGTGAAGAAGGCGCTATTCAATGTTGCCCTTGCTTACAAGGAGAGGGAAATGAATAACTTTGTGATTAGAAACAATTCATTCTTCGATCAAATTGTGTTCAAGAAGATCCGAGAAGGTGTTCCATCTCTATCGACCCTTCTCACAGCTTTCTTCCAGGAATGGGCGGCAAAGTGAAGCTAATGATCACCGGTTCGGCTCCTCTCGAGAAGAATGTGCTCACCTTCGTAAGGGCAGCCATGGGCTGCGTTGTGATCGAGGTATGGTATCTACCGAATCCCATCTACCGTAGTTCACAACTCAGGGCTATGGACAGACGGAATGCGTTGCTGCGGCCACAGTCTCAATGGAGGGCGACTCGATCCCCGGCCATGTCGGCATGCCGTGTCCCTGTGTGGCTATCAAGCTGGTCGATGTGCCCGAGTTGGGATACTTTGCCAAGGACGACGCGGGAGAGGTACGGTAGGATACTGTAGATTAGGAGTACTGTAGGATACTATCGATTCCAGGTATGCGTCCGTGGCCACACCATCTTCAAGGGATACTACAAGAATGAGGACCAGACGAGAGAAGTGATGGATTCAGAGGGATGGTTGCACACGGGAGATATTGCGAGATGGACGAAGGAAGGATGTTTGAAGATTGTCGATAGGAAGAAGCACATCTTCAAGTTGGCACAGGTGAAAATCAGGAAAATATAATATTAGATTTGAAACTACATATTCAGGGCGAATACGTAGCTCCGGAGAAGATAGAAAGCATTTACACTCGCTGCAAATTCGTCGCGCAATCATTCGTGTACGGAGAGAGTTTCAAGAGTTGTTTGATAGCTATCGTTGTCCCTGATGCAGAGGTAAACGATCTTATATTCTTTGAATATAGAAAAGAACATTTCAGGTATTAATTCCAGAGATGGAATCGCTAGGAATCGAAGGAACGATGGAGGAATTGTGCGCTCGTGATGACGTCAAGAAGATAATTCTCGATGATATGATTGCTACTGGAAAAGCGGCTGGATTATTCAGTTTTGAGCAGGTACGATGGGTTCCATGGGCCAGAATATAGATTGATCGAAATATATTATATCGTCATTATTTTGTGTTTCAGATAAAGGATATCTACCTGGATGCAGATTTGTTCTCAGTGGAGAATGGATTCCTCACTCCGACTCTCAAATCAAAGAGACCCAAACTGCAGGCTCATTATGAGAAGGAACTGGCAACAATGTATTCTAACCTCGATTAAATTTATTGCTCTTGTTCTATGATTGTGGCCATGCGATAACATGTGGTATCTCTTTGTGATATTTGATAAAGTGGCAAATCATAGTTTCAGTGTTCGATATCTTTTAACGTTCAGTGTCGAGATGTTTTCTTTGGAAAGGGCATCACACAGCGAGATTGTCCGTTCTCATCTCACCGATCAGTTGCATAAAAATGTCAATTGAAACGTGTTTCAATCTCTCCTTCAACACCTTCTTCCGGGTTAAATAGGCAGAGCTATTCTGCTCGCATTTCGATGTTTTCTCTAGCGGAAAGTGAGTGAGATAATTCGCGTGAAGTGATCAAAGGATCTATGGATGGATTGACCCGCAGGGATAACAGAGAGAGGTGAAGGGAACTTGCAATGGTGGATTTAATTGGGACGATGAACCACCCCCAGTCTCACCCCCTTTATCGCTCACTTGCAGATGTTGCAAAATTCAATACGATTCATTCACAATAATCGCGCCCTTTTGATACCTTACACTGGAAAATAACACCTCACCTCACTCACATCGTTCGATTGACTTTAGTTCGATCTCAATCCCGCCTTCGATCCTCGGCCCTCTCTCTCCTCCACTAACCATTCTCTACTCTATTTGAGTTCTTCTCCCCCTCTCTTCCGTTCTTATCCACTCTCCGACCTCCCATCCTGTTTTCACCGCTTTCTGAGTCATCATTTTCGCACTCGCTTTCATAATTTTGCGCCTTTCACAATTTTCATGCTTCTCTAATGGAATGTCCATTCCATCTTCCGTTTCATTTCATTACACCTCTTCTAGCCTAGTAGAACTCTCGTTGAGAACTCCGTGACTTTGTCTTCCTTGCGTGACTCCCATCCCTCTCCTCAGACCACCCATTCGGATTCTTCCCTGGATATCTCTTCTCATCGTTCTCTGTGCTTCTCTTCTCTCCTTTTCTCTGGTGGTCACTCCCTTCTCTCTTGTTTTCTGCTCCAGGCGCGGGACGAAAGAGAGAGGGAGGAGAGGGGAGAGGGAGAAGGGAGACAGAAAGCGTGTGCCTCGGCGTGTGCCAGGCACCGCGCCAGTAGACGAGCCAAGGGGAGGAATGGAAGGGGGAAGGGGAGGGCCCCTCTCTCTCTGTGACTACAGCTATACGAAGGCAGAGAAGAACAACAGAAGTAGTCAACAGGTTCGAGAACACACATCGAGACGTATCACTATCGCCCCCCCCCCTCTATCAGTGGTGATAATAACCCTACGGCAGAGTGATCTTGTTCGAGAATGCAGTGATTTATGGATAGTAGCATTGCTACTCTTCCGTGCAACTCTGCTTGTCGGCACAGTTACTGATCCTGGTTTCCATGACGCGTTGCTATCGTTATTCTGCGACTATTGTTCTTGAATTTTCTTGAACCTTTGTTCTACTTCTGCCGCCTGTGATCACTTGCAACAATCTACCATCCCCTACCATCCCTGGTTCTGTCCCTTCCCTCCCTGTCCTGGCACGCCGCATTGGTCTCTTCTGCTCTCTAGATTCTGTTTTCCCCTTCCTCCCCTCTCTCTTCTCCTCTGCAACACAACATGCGTGCTGGGTGCCAGTCAGTGCTTTCTCTCTCTCGGACAGAAGAAGAGAAGGTGGAGAAAGAGACTGATATGAGAGAGAGATGCTATACGATCAGAGAGATTCCCCCCACGAGATAGTAGAAGAGAACAAACGAAAACCCTCCCATTGGAATGGAAACGGCTGCTAATCCCTTGGAATACTCTGAACCCCCATGGGAAAGAGAGACTCGGGCGGTCCATTTCTTCTTCTTCTCCTTTCTTTCTCCCTTCTGAAACATTGCTCCGTTCACAGAACTCAGAGATCCTGCGACGGACATCGTAAATATTTTCGAAGAAGGAGAGAAAAATAAATTGGCGTGCACAACTCGTGTTTCTGTTGCTATTTTTCTCGCACATTCTCATAGAATGTGCCTGGCACCGCCTCACTTGTCTCAATTAGTAGTTGGAGATACCCAGAAACACTGCTTGTTTACAATCCTCCTTCTGATGCCGACGGACCACTCCTCATGCTGTCTATTAGAGCGTATCCCTTCATCGGTCAGAACCTCTCTTCTCCAGTCTCATCTGTTCCAGTGCTTCCCCATCTATCCTCTATCCATTGCCAATTATTCTCTTCCATAACCCTTGACCCCTTTCACTTCTTCCCCTCAAGGATGAAACTGACCACTTTCCCCTCTTCATCCTCTCACTTTTCCTCTACTTTCTCTGCACTTTCATTCGGTGCCGGCCAGGGGGCTTTCCCCCCTGCTTCCCCCTACTTTTGTTGTCTCCCTCCTCTCCTCCCTCCCCTCGCCTCTCTCCTCCTCTCTTTCTCTGCCCTCTCTCCCTCCTTCCGCCCTCTCACCGGCTGTCTCCAGCGTGTGTGGCTATTTTTTCGTGTCAGGCAGTGCACTGGTCAGTGTGCCTGAGGGGCCGAGAGAGAGAAGCATGGAAGAGAGAGAAAGAGGACAAAACATCATCCATCTCCCTTCCCTTTTCCACAATAGGCAAGCGAGTTCCTGGATTGGGCAGAAGCGAAAGGTGCGAAGGAAAGGAATGAATCCACTGCTGAGGTTGCATTGTTCTTATCGTGCAACGATAGTTCCCTCCTTGCTTCGATCAGCATTCTCCCTTGACCTCTTCTCACTCCTCCAATCGTCAACCACCTTCCCTCTACTCTGTTCCATCTCTCTCCCCTTCCTCCCTGTTTCTGACGTAGTATCATCATCCCAACAGTCTTGAACCTGTTCCTTCTCAAGTTGTTATGCTTTTCTCTCGCTTGACTCTCTCCATACTTTCACTCACTCTCGCTCTCACTCATCAAAAGCATCCTCATACCAGTTTGCCCCCTCCAACTCTCCTGACCATTCCCACTCCTCGCTTATGTCATTTGCCGTCTTGGAGGCAAGAGGGAAAGCATTCACTTTCT
>LS598529.1:47980-68490 GCA_900490775.1 Pristionchus maxplancki
CCTCTACTTGAGTAGGAAAGAGAGTGAGAGCCACTGTGCCCTTTGACTTTTTCGGAAACGATTCCTTTCGAGGGGGTTCACTCTCCTTTCTCCTCTCCTCTCTCCTCCCTCCCTCCTCAATCTCCACACTCTCTCCTCGTTCCACATCCCCGTACAGTCTTGCCTCGTCTATATAAGCGGAGCTGGTTCTGAGGAGCATCTTTGGTTGTGGCTTTGGGTCGGCCCGAAGTTAGCGAAGCGACCAAGAGAAGCAACGATGACTGATTGGTGAGTGAATTCCACTTTTCCCCTTCCCATCTCTGTCCATGTCAATCACTTTCACTGTACTCATGTAGAAAGCACCAACGGTTTTAGAAGCCGGTAAATAGGATTCCAGCTCCGTAAAATCGTAATTGACAGCTCCGACGATCCCCGGGAGCGCGCCTACAAGGCCGTCGCCTATGCTGCAGTCACCTTCTCCATCCTCGCAGGTCAGTCATCTATGTCGATATTTCTGTAGAATTTTGCGACTACATCAGAAAAATACTAAAAAAAAATACTTCTTAGCCTAGTGTTGATAAGGAAACGATATTTTGAGAATTCAGCTGTCCCAGCATAGAAAAGGAAGAGAAACTGGGTCAGAGAGTGAATCAAACGTGCGTATTCAGTGCTCTCCGTCTGCATTTCCATGCCCATCGTCTACAATTTCGTCGAGCACGTCGAACAGCAGACGAGAAGAGATCTCTCCTTCTGCAAGGTACGACCAAATCACGATTATGGCCGAAAATTATGGTTCTCTTCTGATTTTGCCTGCATTTTTATATTCTGCTCATGAGATACACCTGGAAAAAACGAGAACGCTAGTCGTAAAGCCTTCACTTGTCGCGATATTGCTCCACAAAGTATCGAAATCTGGTAATCCGTCCAATTCGAAGTTATCACGTGCCGCTGCGATTCAGTACTGTAGCTGCCTATCATGATTGATTGCCTCTTCTTCTCCTCCTTTTTTCGTCTCTCTAACCGTTCATTCGAAATCGTTCGTTCATTTCTTTGCCCCGGTCGCAATGGTGGAACGGAGCCAATGCGCCCTCGCCCCTCTTTCATTCACATTGGCATTCCACCCTCCCTTCCCTCCTCCTCCCTCCTTTCCTCACTCTCGCTACCTTGAGTCACTTACCAGTACTAGGGGCAGTCTACTACATACAGTCACTTGAGGGGTTGGAGGTCCCTGAATGCAGTGAATGCCTTGAGGGGCCAAAGATAGAAGGAGAGATGGGGCTTCCTGTTATTCGAGGAAACACGTGAGATTCTCGAGCATCCTTAAGTGATAAGCTAATGAGAATAACAAGTCAAGGACCAGAGGAAACACGGAGAAACTGTGCTGAGATGTGCGAAAAGCCTCTGAAGTTGTGAATATTTGGATGAAAAGTAGGCACAAAAGATGACTCACTTGAATGATGATATAGAGGCTTCTCAGTCATCATCATTTGAGCCTCTTGCGTCAATTTACTAGAGGATTATAGTCGTCATTCATCGAATGTCATGACGATGTTCTTGGGATGAAAATGCACTCAAGAGCTACAGTAGCTACGTCGAAAGTACAATACAGTACCCTACAGTAACCCTTTTCAGGGATCCGCCCGCGATATCATGTCTGAGATGACTCACAAGAAGCCCGTCGTTCCCAGCCATCTCATGCCCGCCAACTCGACTGGTCGCGCCAAGAGGCAAGCTGGAGGAGCCTGCGCTGGTGAGATACAGTACCACGACTACACTATGTTACAGTACTTCAATAGATACCGTATCACGAACTGAACCCCTTCTCAGGTTGCTGCAAGCCCGGTCACCCCGGTCGCGCGGGTCTTCCCGGAACCAACGGAAAGCCCGGAATCCCCGGTGCCCCCGGCAGACCCGGAGCCCCCGGTCGCCCGCCCATCGTCTGCGAGGAGCTCGACGTTCCTCCTTGCAACCCGTGCCCGCCCGGCACTCCCGGACCCCAGGGAGCACCCGGTTCACCCGGAAACTCGGGCAGACCCGGCAACCCCGGACGTCCCGGCAACAATGGAGCACCCGGACAGCAGGGACCCAACGGACCTCCCGGACCCGCTGGAAATCCCGGTCGCGATGGAGAGAGAGGAGACGGAGGAAGACCCGCGCAGTCCAGTCCCTCGACCCCTGGAGATGCTGGAGCACCCGGAGAGCCCGGTGAGATACTTGGTTCCATAGATCTCCTCGAGTCGTATAAGCCAATCACGAACTCATCACGAGGATTCTCTCTCTAGAGTGAACTTACTCCCAAAACAACGAATGGCCCTCAATTTCACTGCTCATTTCGAACAACTAAATCGCATCTGGCTCAGTTGCGGCCAATTTCGAATTCATTACTCAGTTCTCTCGTTTTTCAGGACCCTCGGGACTTCCCGGCCCCGATGGACCTTCTGGTCGCGATGGTCAACCCGGCCAGACCGGCCCTCCTGGACCCCCTGGTCCTCCCGGACCCATCGGACCCGCTGGATCCCCCGGACCCCGCGGAGAGGACGGCAATGCCGGACCCAATGGAGAGCGTGGTATCTGCCCCAAGTACTGCGCCCTCGATGGAGGAGTCTTCTTCGAGGACGGAACCAGAAGGTGATCGATACTACCGTACTCTACCGTACTCATCTCTCTCCTTCTCAGGTAAACTCTTCGTCGTCCCTCAGTCGACTCTCTGCGGGTGCTGCTGCTATCGCTGCAGTGGCTGTAGTGGTCCTAATATATCAGCCAATGATTGCCCTTCCTTCTCCATATCTCGCCTTCCCTATCTCAATTCCCCCGTCAGTGATGCCGAATCTCTGCCACCTAATAAAGACGTGCATATCATGTGGAGGAGGAAGTGAATCACATCTGAACAAACGAGAATAGTCATCTGACTTTTGATCTTGATAAGCTAGATATTGAAGAGGAAAGATGAGAAGTGGCAAACGAAGAGCGGATGTTATTTGATGAAGCCCCTCTCGGTAGTCGACGATTACCTTCAAAGAGTGGTTGACTGAAGCGCTACTGGAGAAGACGATTATTTAGCAAGCGCTGCGAACGATTTAATACTATTTTTGCATAGCACTTTCGACTCGTGTCCTAAAAGGCGCAGCACCTGCCATTCGGTGCTCTAAATTCAGTTGCTTCGGTCATCGCTCCATTAGATTCTGATTTGCGTCAGAACGACAGCACCTGCCCACCCGATCTCAATTTTCCCACCGTGCCATTTAATCTAGAAAAACGTTCATCGATAGGCGTCTGACACGGAAGAATCTCACGCGCAGAGAAATATTCTCCCGGCATTCATCTGATACCCTTTATCTCATTAGAAACCGTCCATTCCTTCGTCAACACTCCTTCTGAAATAGTGCATCTCCCCCCTCTCTCTTATTCCATTAGCCCGTATCCATTAGCGTCAGAAGGGGGATCACACATCGACGCTGCAGTCTATATTCGGACCCATTCACGACTATTTCCATCGTCAGTTTTCCAAGCACTCGTCAATCAACAAGTCTGATGCTTATTCGGGCCAATGCCCGTTGTGTCAACCACGGTACAGGCGAAAACAACGCCATTTTCAGTATTGTTCTTAGAATTTCGTTATCGTCTCTTCGTTACTCACCCTATTGCAGCAGCGAGAGAAGCGCAGGAATGCCAAATATTGTTGAGCTGAACGCTAGACTCTCTCACCCATTCTCCCTCGAGAGAGAAAAGAGAACAATAGCGCGAGTCCTCCCCTCTTCTGTCTCTCGTCTCTTATGCATCTCCATTCCACTCTGAAGGCTCTTTTGGGGTTGGGAGGGGAAAAGACAGATAGATGGGGAAGAAAGGGAAGGGAGGGGAAGGGTTGGAAGGAGGAAACACTCTTCTTCTCTGGAGTCTCTGGAAGAAGTGGGCCTTCTTCCACTCGACTCACTTAACAACTCTCTCTCTCTCTGGACTGAGTTACTTCCTTTCGCCGGAAACACCTCTATTCTCGGATGTCCTATGTCCTATTTTTGTTTATGTACCGTGATCGTTTCTCGGAATTTCGAACTGCTCATTGCTCACGTTTAATCTGCGATCAAATTGTATCACAGTCATAATGAGGCTGAATTACCTCAAACTACGATCTTTCGCTACAACTGATTGAATACGGTTCTTTCTTCTGCTTTCGTCCACTTTCTCAGAACGAATGTTGAATCTCTTGCGTCAATCCAGATATTATTCTCCTGAAACCCTTCTCTCAGCCTTGTTACCTTTGTTTTCGCGGGAACTTCCATTAGACATGTAAAATATTATTTCCTATCCGTACGTTCTCGGAAACATGAGGACGCAGCTGCTGTATAGTTCAACCTACATCCATTCTCGTTATGGCTTTTCTTCCCGGTGTCAACTAATCCCCTCCAGTAGCTAGTCCATTCGCCACTTTGTTAATGCCATAGCTCAATGAACTGTCTTTCATCATGCTGCTAGACTAGAGTAGTCACCGTACTCTTCGTGATCTCTTCACACATCCGCGCATTGCTCAAGACAAAAAAAAGCTTCGGTCGTCTGAATTCCCTCGGTTTTATGTTCACTCACAATGAGTAACGCAGTCATGAGACAGTTAGAATTCAAAATCATAGGAGAAGTAGCTTCACGAGTTTCGAATATTCATCAAAATTAATTTTTCTCTCGAAGATCTCCTGTCAATTCATTAGCTTGAATGTCTTCTATTCATCACTCGACGATCCATCAATCGTCTTCCGTTTCTTCCTATCTAGAATGAGTAATCAACTGTGTTTCACTCTTCAACTCCTCTCCTTTCTCCTTCTTCTTCGCTGTATTCATCTCCTTCAACGGGTCGTTCCCCATCCCATTCCATCCCCAGAGACAGACACTCTTTCCCATCCTCACTCCAGTGTCAGCTCCTCCACTCATTTCCCTTCACTGCATTCGTCCCTCGATAGACTTCTCACTAGACTAGTCTTCTCGTCCTTTCACAATAGTGATCATCGTCAATGACGTTCTCTCTTCTCATTCATTCCAATGCTTGTTTGCGACTTCGATGACCTCATTCTGATTCGATCACGCACATAATCTGTGCTGTCATTCTGATGTCAGTTCCTATCCTAATCTATCTACGCAATCGGTCTCTTCGGAAATCGACGTCGCATAAAGGCGAATGAGCTCTGTCGGGGTTTCTGTTCAATTTACGACACGCGTTGATTAATCGGCTTTCTGCCCTTCTCTCCCTCACATTTTTTTCATCCACTCCAACAATCTTCTCATTAATCGGAAGCACTCTCCTCCCCCGCAATTTCCTTCTTTCCTCTCAGTAATTCACTGATAATCAGTCCTGAACTTATCAGCAATTAGCGCTTCCGGCCGATTATCGCAATTATGATACTAATTTAGAATCTTCCTTCGAATTTTGCTCGTTTAATCTCGTTTGTAACGCGATCTCCGTTAGGGAATCAAGCACCATAATTCGTGGCATTATCAACAACAGGATTGATAATCTTTTGGCATTTCAACCTGTGGGTGGTACGTGATGTGAACCAACCAGGAACTTTCTCGTTCTCGAATTCACTCGATTAGCGCAGAAGTCTGTCGCTTGACTGAGCCTGAATCTATCTACCTTTCCGTTTTCAAGACCAGTCGGGTCGACAATAGCATCACCCTCTCTTTCCTCCTCCGGGCCAATGAAAGGAAACTGGAGCCTCGGAGGAGAGGGAGGAGACCGTGTGAGGAAAAGATAGAATGGGGATGGAAATAGGCACACAAACACGAAAATGTGACTAGGAATGATGTGAAGAGAGGGCTCTTCTCACATTTCTTCTGATTGGATAACTTATTTTTGGATTCTGCCATTCAAGGATTTCGAAGAGTGATGTCTCCTCTTATCAATAGACCTTATCAACGATGATGTCGTTAGTCTTCCCTGAATTCATCCCAAAAAACCGCCTTCTCGAATGTAGAATCTGAATCTCTTTCTTCTCTCTCCGATTCCGTTTTACGAGGCGCATTCAACCATTCGTCGTATCCATGGAAGAAGACGAAGAGAATGCAACGAGGAATGAATTTCTCCCCTCGTGCAGCAGATTTCTAATTGTCTCCCGTCCTTTCTCTACACAGACTGCACTGTACTTTCTGCTGCAGTCTGATCAGTCTCTCCCTATTCCACCTGTTTCCTTCCTAGTGCAGCGCAGTCAATGGGAATAAAGGAGTGCAGCAATGTCTCCATAATCATTCTTCTCTCTGGCTGGTGATATCACTTTTCTCTCTGCCTTCTGCACAGTTTCCTCTCCATTTATTCTCGTCGCAGAGATTGCCACGAGGAAAACATTCAATTTCTCGAATATTTTCCGGGTGGTGCAATCTGTGCAGAGAAATCCGAGATTCGGGGCTATTTCGAGAGATCAAAAATCGGTATTCGAAATGGAATCCACTCATCAGTTTTTGCTGCTCCACTGAACCGGAAGGAGAGTCTGCTTCACCTCTATTCTCCTTCCTTCTTTGATTTCTCCTCGCAAGACGTCGTTTCCATCAATCCTTTTCAATCTCATTTCACTATTTTTCTTCCGCATTTCTTGTCTTCCTTCATTTTCTTGTCAATCCTCTGGTCTTTTTCGCTCTTCGCTGCAGAGGAAATCGTTTGATTTTCTGGACGAATTTGATATCCGTTTAGTGGAAGAGAAATGTTTTCTAGATGCGCCCCTCCACACTCTTCCTCTACCATAATCTCTGTTATGTTTCATTCGAAGACTCCGCCCCTTTTAATCCTCATTTGCCTTCTTGAATTCAAACGAGATAAGGCCTCTCCTCTAGTCTCCCCCATGCTACTTGCTTCATTCTCTAGTCTTTCATTCAGAATAGCCGAGATAATGCATGTTTTCCGTCCGTTCAATGAAGGTTCTCAGTAGGAGGAACAATGCCATTCCTAGGTAATCCCCGTATAGGGGAAGGCGCTTCAACTAGTGCGAATTGTGCAACCGTGGGAGGGACCACGCGATAGGGCGCTGATTCTGATCTCGTGATTTCTCTACGCACATGGCGGCAAATTCCCTTTTGAGATACCTTTCGATTGCCTTTTTGTAGTCCATTCAAATAGACTCATGTATTCATGGTTGCTCTCAGTCTCTCTTCAACATTCTGTGCATATTCGCCGACCTTCCTTTGCTATTCTCGAACATTCCATCAATGTTTCATCCATTCGAACTTGGAAACGTTTGAGGATCGTAAAAATACGAGAAATCGTAAAAATGCGTATTGAACTGGGATGAATTCTGTGTTGGCCGTTAGTTACCATCTTGAATTGACTTGTCTTCAACTGTAAATAACCCCTTTCTCTCTGCCTTTCTTCGTCTCTTCTAATGACTGATCGCGTGTGTGGTCGGCAGTGAAAAGTTGAAGAGTCGTTGTTATTCACTCTACCAGTTTGTGTAAGTAGAGAGACTAACTGACTGTCGTACGGGTGAATGCCCGACGTCCCTTTCACCCCAATGGCCTTTAAATCGGCCCATTTACCGTCTCTACCGAATTCCGGGAACCATTTCATGCCATGACTCTTCAGCGAACCTGTCTTTCTGAACCCTATCACTTTCTAGTGAACTTTGCATTATTATCCGACTACGATTTCCCCTAGTGCACTGTCCTACAATGTGCTTCGTAATCAATCAGCCGTGTGCCGAATGGTCTCTGAAAGTCGCGAACTCGTGACATTCCAGATCTTTTTTCTCCCCTTTCATTCCTAATCCGACAATAATCCACGTCTTCTCCGCTGATCTTTAGTCACTTCGCGTTATCATCACTTTTACTGTTCATCACTCTTTCCTAATCCATAAATTTCGCAATTTCAGTGTTTGCTGAAACGTAGAGGAAGAAGTGAAGAAGGCCGCTGCTCGCAGCGAAATCGTCAGTTTCACAGATATTAATTTCGAAAACAAATCGAAACTACGGTAATGATGAATCACTTCCGCCTCGAACAAAAGTAACACAGACAATTACACGGCGGATCTGTCAAGTACCTTCACGGGTTTCGCTTATTGGGAACAAACACTTGAGCTTATCACCCGCCACTTTCTAATGAGTCCGGTTGGCCATCAGTCGAATCAGTCGGCAATCAGTTCCGTTCTCTAAAATGGGAAATGCAGCGATGTTCCCGTGTTCGGTCGTCTCTCAGCAACAAGAATCGTGGCGGATGCAGCATCAATTGGCACAGGCAGAGATGGCGGAGATGGAGGAGGACACTCGAGTGTGGGAGGTGAGAATGAAGGGTTGAGGAGTGGTCACTTTAATCATTCCGCTAACCTGCTGTTGATTGTACAAGAAAAGACATCATTATCAGCATTGCTAATGATGTATCATCATCCTCCCACTCTTGTTGACACTCTCTGATTTATGAATTGCTAGGTTTTTCTATTTGCGAACCTTTCGAATGAGACATCAAGCAAAACGACCTAGTTTTCTCACATTTTAATCGTTTTTCGATGAAAACCCCGGGAATTTCTCGGTAGTGTGAAATGGACAGCGAGAAGGGGAGGAAAGCGTGACTGCGCGAGATGGGAGAGAGAAGAGAGACGAGAGAAGGAGAGGGAAGGGAGTATTCATGTTGCCTGGAGGGACGAGAGAGATAGAAGGAGAGAGAGGGGAGACTACACGCCCTCCCCCTTCTTCTCCTTCTTCTTCTCCCCTTCAGTCGACGACCTTCTCTCTCTCCTCAACTGCAGTCCCTTCTCTAGTCTTCCCTCCATGTTCAATGCCCACCATCTTTAAGAGACGCGATGGTCATCTGATCAAGGAGAAATACGAGTTCCGTGATGTCCTCGGAACCGGCGCATTCTCAAAGGTACGAACATTTTGTATTTCTTAGACTGAAAAACGGGTTTGGTCCACTGCTAAGTACAAATGCGCGTAGAAACTTCAAGTCTATGTAAAATTCGATGCCGTAGTTCGAAATTCAATCGCTAAAGGACTAGAAGTGAACAACATGCGCATAAATTGGTCGTCGTAGAGTGTTACGTGTCTCCGAATCGTCTAAAGTTCACGGGTCCTTTCCTCCCTCTCCTTCTTTCCTCCCATAATCGTCTCCTGGGGAAGATTGGGGAAAGCAAGGGAAATGTCACTCGCAGGGCTGCTTCTCTCCTCGCTAATCCCTTCACTTATTGGCCTAGTTATTACCATTTTAGCCATCGAATTAGTCGATCTTCTCATGTTAGCTCTCCCCCTCTCCCGTGATTGCTTCAGTGGTAATTTCTCACGGCGCGGCGTCTTCAATCACGCGGCGGGTCTCACTCCTCTCTTCCTCTCTGGATTCCTTTCATCTTTCCGGGAGACAACTCCAGTCATCTGATCTCCCCCTTCTCTCTTTCTTCATCCAGACTGCATCCATCGCCTTCTCCTCCCTCATTTCCTCTCTACTGTTGTCGACCAGCTTTTCCCTCTTCTCCCGCCTAACTCACTTCACAATAGCCTCGAGATCCTATTCAGCTGCCCCGATTATTTTTAGCCGTCTGAATCAGAGACTGAGGGAGGAAATTCAGTCGAAGAAGGAGGGAATAGGACGGAAGAATTCGGCCTGAGAGAGCTCGTCGAGTTGTTATAGGGGGGTAGCCAGAAAATCCACTTTGTTCTCCTCCTTCTTCTTCAGTGAGAAAGGACAAGACAAGTAGAAGGAAAATAGCCACTTGGATAGTAATGACTCGGAACTGGAGCGACAACAAAGCTGTACTGTCCGTACGCAGAGATCGGTGACGATGGCAGTACAACAAAGCTCTTCTTTGATTTGAGTCCTCCCCTGCCCAGACTCGAACATCATTCTGTGGTTGTATTCGTGCGCACCGTTCGCAATCTTCTCAATCGACAGCTTCGCTCAGTCTCACAGCTTATCCTGGGGGCTTTGGCTCTTCTCACCATTATGGTTATTGCCATCTTTCATCCATGGAGAGTAATCAGAGAGACGAACGGCATTCCTAATTGGCAGGCAGTCCATAGGGAAGAGAAAGGAGAGACTGATGACATGACGCGAGATCGTTTTCCCCTCGATTCTCTCGATGGGCGAGAATGACAACACCGCACTTTCACTAATGTATTCTGGCGAATTCACACACCCTTTTCTTTTCTGGTCCCTTGAGTGAGAAAAGAAGTCATGGGACCGGGTTGGTAGGTGTTTGGTCATGGATGAAATCGACTCGAATGGTAACGAAGGAGAGCCCCTTTCAGCCCCGTGGTCGGAGGTGTGAGAAAACAAAGCGTTTCCTCGTTCTGTGCATGCGCAATTTTCATGAATGAAAACACTCCGAATCGGGGCGCCGACGCGAAAATCGGCCAAATTATTCATAGGATGATACCAAAGGGGACGGAAAGCGAGGCTTGAGCGTCAGAAATTGTAATGAAAATGTACTGTAAGGTCCAGCACCGAACGATAATTAAATAATCCCAATCTTGGGGGTCCCGGTGCATAGTAAGCCATACTTGGTCTCTGTCCCGTGAGAAAGGAAGGGCTTCCTCGTATGGATCAAATGCAATTAGCGACTCGAGGGAAGAAACGGGAGTGTTTCATAGAAGAAGAAGAGAATGACGATGAGTAAGATGCCTAATGAAGTGCCATCCCACTCCATTTCTCGCCCATTTCTCGTCTGTTCTCTGACTCGAATTGCAATGTTAGTCATCATTAGCGCTCGATGTATTGGGGAAGCAGCTGAAATTGGAGACAGTGGCGGGTGCATGTACACTGATCTACCATATCGGCGACCTTTATGAAGGCAGATGTCTTGAATTGTAAATTACTTCATCGCTAATCTCTCAACATTTGCAGGTATTCCTCGCCGAGAGCAAGGAGCATCGAGGTAGACTCGTTGCCATCAAATGTATCGACAAGAAAGCTCTGAAGGGCAAGGAGGAATCACTCGAGAACGAGATCAAGGTTCTCAGAAAGTGAGTATAATTCATTTGAGTATCCCACCCACCCCAACATGTTAGGTACCCCTGCTGCACACCTCGCATAATTGTGGTCTGAAATAATGTAGCTGCTATAAAATTGGTCGGGTAAATCTTCGTGGGTGGTGGTCAACAAGACAATTTTGCAATGGAAGAATGGCTGTTGATGCCATTCCTTCAGTGATCTTTCGACTCTGCTTCAGCGGCATTCAATCTCAATTCTCACTCTTTTCATCTGCTCAAATCCCATCTGACCTTCTCTCGATAAGTGCTTCTGGCTTAGCCTCGATCTCTCTTGAGGGATGTCGTAGACACTCCTCTTCAGATGCGAGCGGGGGAGGTTCTCCCCTCTAGACTAAGGAGATGGGTATTGAGAAACCACTCGGAACGAGGCAATTCCGCGCATAAAGGAGATGGGTTTCAGACGGGGCAACGGGGAGAAGGAGGGGGAAGGAAGGGGAAGGAAGGGATCCCTTGCTGGAGGGGACGCGTGCTGAGCACGCTCATTGCAACCTCTCGTTCCGTGTCCTTTGCTCATTCGATGCCTGGGGGCAAAAGAGAGAGAGGGACTACCGATGGACACAATTGCATGCATCCACTCGTGAGAAAGGCCATTCTTCGAGAGGGATAAAGGGGGAAGGGGACAAACGTGATGTTGTGAGGGTTCCCTGCACAATGGAGAGAATAAGATGATGTGAGGGGATTACGAAAGAATTCTTGCAGACTTCGACATGAGAATATCGTGCAACTGTACGATACTTACGATGAGAAGCAATACGTGTATCTCGTGATGGAATTGGTTACCGGTGAGCATGAACTTATCGATCAATTAACATTCATTAGCACATAAATGCGATCCATTGTTGAATCGTTGCACCCCGACTGCCCGTTCAGTGAGGCTTGAAGGGCGTCGATTTATTGTCCGATGGTTATTATGCACTGAGCAGCGATGATTAGCGGATGAATGGGATAAATTTGCCCGACTAGTGCACTGCCCTTCCCTTACAGTGCGACGAGATAATTGTGGCATTTATGAATTTAAATTATTCTCAATTCAGGCGGTGAACTGTTCGACCGAATCGTCGCGAAGGGCAGTTACACTGAGAAGGATGCGAGTTTCCTGATCAAGCAGGTTCGCATCCATTCCTTCATGGAAGAGTGACGCCATGCAGAGTCTCCATGAGAATATCTTCCCCTTGCGCACAAACATCCCCACATCATTCCCTTCCTCTCGAATTAGCGCTCTATCATCCGTGGAAAACAACAATATGGGAAAACATTGGAAAGGAAGGAAAGCTACGGTGGTTCAGTGAATTGCGGAAATTGAAAGCGTTTCCTGAAATTTCCTTTACTGGACAAGATTAGGCCAATTCGAGAGGGAGCGGGGACTAACTGAATGTTAAAATTTGCAATCTCAGCGATTCTGGAAATAATGAAATCGATATTTCAGGTGCTAGCTGCAGTGCAGTACATGCATGACAATGGAGTCGTCCATCGAGATCTTAAACCGGAGAATCTCCTCTACTACAACTCTGATGAGGTTAGTTTTTAACCCCGTCACTTCCTCATCCACTCGTCATTCTTCTCCTAATGACTTCTTCATTCCAGGAGTCCAAGATCATGATCTCGGATTTCGGTCTCTCGAAGACGGAAGATTCGGGCATAATGGCGACGGCTTGCGGAACCCCCGGGTGAGAGAGATTATCCCATACGAGGAGAGAGATTTTTAACATCTGATGACGCACGGGGAAGATAAGCAAGGAAAGTAAGGAATTCGAGCAGATATAAGCAATCTCGATATTACAAGAAAAACGATTTCACTGAGTGTATTAGGGTAATTGGTTGGAGAATTGCACGAGATATCCATTAGCGCCCTCAAAAGCAGTAAGTGGTGTGATTGATTTATCGGTGTGATTGGATAATTGAATTATCTGATCGCTCAAAAACTTCTTATTTTCCCGAAGAGATCAAAGATCCATTTCCAGCTACGTCGCTCCAGAAGTTCTGCAACAGAAACCGTACGGAAAGGCAGTGGATGTGTGGTCAATCGGAGTCATCGCATACATTCTACTCTGCGGGTGAGAAATGCCGTCGACTTATTATTCTCAATGACAACCCAAAACCGTAGTAAAAGGGCTTCTAGAGTTTTTATTCCTTTGCCCTCGTGAATTCCCAGGATAGAATATGGAGTAAGTGCTCTTGTTATGGCAGATCTCTCGCATTCTCGCTCGCATTAGTGAATCGTTTCCCGGAAAGCGGGGTTAGAGCGAAAACACTTGGTGAAAGAAGAGGAAACACTTCCGGAAATTAATAGAATGTTGAACTGGGAGGACAACTGTACCCGATTGAAATAAAATAAAAGCAACAATTTCAGATATCCTCCATTCTACGATGAGAACGACGCGAATCTCTTCGCTCAGATCATCAAGGGAGACTACGAATTCGATGCTCCTTACTGGGATCAGATCTCCGATTCTGGTAAGAGGAGAGAGGACCGCCGGAAGCAAATTTGGCAAACCCACAAAACAAAGGCTCAAGCTTTTCAAGCAAGAGGGAAAACAATGATGAAAGGAATGCATGATGTCGAAATCTCATTCATGCAGTATGGGAATAGGCTGATTGTGAGCTAATAATACGCATTTCAGCAAAGGATTTCATCTCGCATCTCATGTGCTGCGATCCTGAACAGAGATACGATTGCGAGCAGGCACTCGCCCACCCCTGGTAAGTAAATTACCAAAATGTATCATTATTGTTTTGATTACTCCATCAAAACCTTATTTTCAGGATCTCCGGCGACACTGCCTTGGCCAAGGACATCCACGGCTCCGTCTCGACGCACCTCAAGAAGTCGCTCGCAAAGCGCAACTGGAAGAAGGTGCGTGGTGTGGTAGTCGGTGCAGTTCGATCGCCGACGTTTCTCATTCGTCGTCAATGTGTGCAATGCAGGCGTACAACGCGACGGCGGCGATTCGACAGATGCAGATGCTTCGTATCACGGCACGTCGAGTGGTGGCCACGAACAGTGCACAGCCACAGCCAGCCATCTCATGAGTGTCCTTCGTCCGCTTCTCCTTTCCATGTGATATTTGTCTCTGAATCGACGTTTATTCGTGTTTAATCCCTATTCCATAATATTAGAAACTAGTATCAAGTTTTGGTCTCCAATCTCCTGCTTCAACCTACCTGAAACAAGCATCTTAATTGATCTTGTAGCCTTCTACTTATTTATTCCCATGCTTATCCCATCACTTTACTTTTCTATTCTGGAATATAATTGAATCGCTTCCATTCATACGCCTGCTTATTGTTTCCCATATCCATACCCTGAGAATTCCACCTACGTTGTGTTTGAGCTCTGAAACGCCATTGAACCGGTGTCTAATCGACGTCACTCAATTCACTCTCACTCCCACTATGTATATTTGTTCCTTCTACCGTTCTTCGTCTCGTGATACTCCCTATGCATTACTCTCTCCCACAGTAATAGTCCATTTCCTAGGGTTCGAATTGATCTCTATCCTCCCTCTTCCCCTCTCCTATCCCGCTGTCCATAGTCACTTCAACATAGTCAACCAGTTCCCATCCCGTGTTCTCATTCCATTCATCTCTCTCCTACGATCTCTTCTGAATCTCTATGATCTCTTCTAGGTCAACTTTCCCTGTAACTATTTGATACGACTATGACGATAAATAAAATTCACCAGAACAATCGTTCATCTGTTATATTCACATTTATATTTCTCTAGTATTCACATTTCTCTAGCAGCAACTGAATATTTCTTGAGAACGGCGGAGGATCGAGATTTGAGGGCGGAAATGAGATTACGGCGATGGAACAATTTGTGATAGAGATTCTCGAAGAGCATCAATAGAATCGCAGCTCCCATACAAGCGAAGAAAAGATAGAAGACGATCGCCAGTTGCTCGAAGCTAAAGAATAAAATAATAATGAGGATTCGAAGAAAACGAACCTCATGGGATTGAACTGGGCACTCGGGTTCGCTTCATCGTCATAGTAGTGTCTCAGACTGTCCACACTTCTCGGATTCCACAGTGATGAGATCTGACAAGTAATAGTCAAAGATGATCAAGATACACTTACCTGTTCATCCTGGAACATCCTTAGAATGACTCCATTGATCCGCTCCATCAGTCTACGTGAGGTCAAATTACGAGGAGTGACAATGAAGTAGGAATTCTCAAGGGAGAACTTCTCGAATGCTTTGTACATCGTGCGTTCTGGCCAACTGATCGATACCCTGCAAGAAAGTGAGTGTGATCTATCTTTAATTTATTTTATCTTGAAATACGAGAGCTCAACTATAAATTATGAAAGCTAGAGAACTTACGCAGAGAGTGCGCGCGATGAATTGATGATTGTCCGTTGATATCTCTCTCCACTGAAAAGGAACGAGAAGGCCTTCGGGTCAGAACACAACTGCTGGAAGAACATCGTCTTGTCTGGTTGAACTTGCAGACGGTTGTTGAAGAGTTCAAGGTGCTGGAGTTATGTTCATGTTCATTATAACATTTTGTTTAGATTACAGCGGTCGTTGCTTTTCCCTGGACATCGAGAAGAAGATACCGATGAAGTTGATCGAGAGAGGAGAGAAGTTGAGTCAGAGTTCTGAAATGATTTCAAAGGTATGGAATGCAAAATACCAGAAAACGAACGTTGGCTTAGGTGGAACAGTGACGATGGTATCTCCTCGGAAGTATGCTCCATGGTAGAAAGTAGTGAGGGTCACGGATAGAAGAAAGAGGGCTTGAGCGGCAGAGAGAAGGATGTGAGAGAGAAAACCTGAGAGAATCATTATCGCACGATTCAGAGTAGTTAGAGACTTTTGTGGTTTTTCGGCAACAACTTTTTGTGAAGCCAATGAGTAAAGGTGAAAGTGATGACACAGATGGCTAGAAGTAGAATGGAACTCCACGAGAAGACGAGAAAGTAGGAGAGAAAGGAGACTTCGTGCTCATGTTCCCCTCGAGATTCGTAGATTTGGTACTGAAACTTGATTTGTTCAGAGAAAATAGAAACGCAGTACCTTTCCGTAGAGGAATGGTGCAGTATATCGTGCCCATTGCATTCGACGCTCATTCATTTGAGCTCCATCGACAAATGCGAGATAACTTCCATTCGAGACAAGAACATCAGACAAAGGGATGGAGACGTTATCGAACTGCACTGGATGGTCTGAATTCAAATTTTGCTAAAAATTGAACAGTGAAACAAACTGCTGATCTGATGGTATCGAATCTCTTTTTTGAGTGCTTCACCGATGATTCCCCACATTATGGGAATGAATCCACGAAGAGAACCATCTCTTCCATCGTAGAGATATGGGAAGAAGGATCCTTCGTAGACCAGATCCCATACGGGTCTTTCATCGAAGGGAGATGCCATGGCAGCCACTAGTCGAAAACTCGCAGTGCCATAAGTTCCCATGTGTAACATCTCCTTGTCTACTGAATACTTCATGCCACTAGAGACTGGAAGGGCGAGGGCACGGGACTACTCCTACTTACTATGTGAGAACTTGAAGAAGAAAAGCTGTCTTACTGACAAGATGGAGAGGAGAAGGAGGTGAAGCCGGAAATGCATTTGATATTCAATTTATAAAATGTCAGTTATAAATCATTATAATCACACCAATGCTGTGACATAAGTTCAACATGTACTAGTCAGAATTGGTACACTTGCTTTACAACGAATATCAGAGCTTTGCGTAGATTGGTTTGGGTCCTTTTGTCATTACAGCAACCGCTGATTCTGTGAGGTCATCCGTCTGAATCTGAGACATGTTCCACATCGCCTGAAATGAAGATTCTGTCTTTCAATAAGAAACAGTTTTTACTGACCACATAACGAAGGGAATCATCGACGGAATGGTCACGAGAATAGTTGAGAACGATCTGATTTTGATTTCATTTAAAAGGTTCTCTGTCTATTGTCACCTTTGTACCCTGCACAGCTACTGGTGAATTATTAGCAATGATTTTCGCCGTCTCCTGTAATTTTTCTGTGAATTTGTTGGTGTAGTCAATTATACCTTAGCCGCAGCGATCAACGCGTCGTAAGAGTCAAACATGCGAGAAACGAATCCTGAAATTCATATGGCCATAATCTCCTTCTAAATTATAACCCTGAACCTTGGTCGAGGGCCTCTTGAGCACTGAAATCTCTCCCTGTCATTGCCACTTCCCTCAGCCAACTGTGATTTCCGATTATCTGAAAAAAGATGTAATGTTTGTTGGAATGATTGGTCTTTCAAGAAAAGTTGGAAAACAGAACCTTGGGCATTCGATTGAGTGTTCCCATATCGTCCGTAAATCCCACGAGAAGTTCCTTGCAAACTATATTTTTCCGCATTCATTAGTTTAGAAAGTACCTTGACAGAGAAACTGACATCTTTCGTGCAGTATCTGATGTCGCATGCCGATGTGATGTCCACTCCGCCACATGAAACCGATCATGAGTCACGGAGTTTGAATGCGAACTAACCAATGCAATAGCCATGAATGGCGGTGATCACTGGCTTGCAGCACTAAAATGTACCCATAAAGTGGACTCGCCATAACTGCTCACCTTCTCAATCCGCGTGAAAAGCACCTGCATCTTCTCAGCAATTCGAAGTATCTGGAATAAGATCAACTAAGAAAAGGATTGCGAACGATTACGGGACCTGTCTGCCCTTTCTTGCTACATCCTCTTCCCTGTTCATAAGGTCGGTCAGTGTGGTGCTGAATGCTGCAACAGACAATCTGAGACAGTACATGTGGTGATGAACTTACATTTGAGGTCGATTCCACTGGTGAACGCACGACCATTTCCCGAGAGGAGGATAACACGACAGTTAGGATCGTCGTCGAGTTTCCCGAAGACATCTTCGATTTCACTGAACTAAGCCAGTCATCAAAGTTCGATAAGTAATGTCTCACTCCCACATCTCCGGGTCGATTGCGTTCAATTGCTTCGGACGATTCAATTGAACGTGGACGACCCCATCCCCGATTGATTCCACGAGCAGACAATTGTATTTGTAAGTCATTGAGAGAATGCTGTAAACGAGAGGTAGAAGCGAGCAAACCCTATTGAAAGTGGATAGTCAAAAAATTAGGAGAACCCTGCACTGCATTTATACCTTATCAACTCCACTCTCACTCCATCTCAAAACTATGAACTTTTGTTTTCGACCGCATTGGGTGCCTTTCTTGTATGTTTTGTATGATTAGTTGTGTGTTGAAACCGGGTCTTTTTTGCAAGAATGAGTACTACCGAAGATACCGTGTTTTCGCCTCCATGCAATTCTCAATAAGTTCACCCTGAAAATGATCTTGTTCTTTCAGATCCATGCGTACTCTTTCCTTTCACTGTCTGCCATGCTATCGAGAATGTAGGCAATTGTCATTATTTACAAGGTTCGAATACTTCATGCAATTTTAAAGATAACGATTGCAAACAGTCGACAACTGTTTTTCACAGTTTGGCATATTTTGGCTTCGGCTCTTTGGCGATCATTGCAGCCACTGATTCAGCGATGTCGTTAGTCTGTAGCTGAGACATATTCCACGTTGCCTCAAATTGATCTTATTCGCTGGTTCAAGGGCTACTCACAGACCACATAACGCTAAGATTCATCGACGGAATGGTCACGGGCGTAGTTGAGAACGAGCTTCGTCCCTTGCACTGCGAGTGGCGTATTCGATGCGATCAGTTTGGCAGTTTCCTCGAATTTGACCATTGAACTTGCTTTTCTGTTCGCAGGCTTTATACCTTTGTTCCAGCGAGCAAAGCGTCGTACGAGTCAAATACGCGAGAGACAAATTCTGAAGGTTCCTAAGATTCTCAATTCCATATTTTTAGTCACCATGGTCAAACGCCTCCTTCGCATCAAAGTCACGCGATGTCATTGTCACTTCACGCAACCAACTGTGATTCCCGATTGTCTGTTCAAGATGATGCATAACAACACCATGATGTCCATTTCATACCTTGGGCATGTAATTGAGCGACCCAATATCTAAAAAACCTACAGCGACTTCCTGAGAAAACCGACAATTCGACGAATGTCGTATTGTAATTTACCGTCGAGTTAAATTTGGCATCCTTTGAGCAATATCGAATGTCACAGGTGGAAACTACGTCGATTGCTCCTCCTCAACATAATTTTTGATTGTGTTCACTGGAATTCTTGCCAACCGATACAGTGGCCATGAATCGCTGCGATCACTGGCTTACAGTACTGAAAATACGGAAGGTCATGTATAATGAGAGCATACTCGCCTTTTCAATTCTGGAGGTCGACCATTGTAAACTCTCAATAAGACGAAGTATCTTCAAGGATGGAGTTGAATCAAAATATAAAAAAATCATACCTGTCTTGCCTTTCTCGCGGCATCCAATCCCTCCTCCATAACCAATGAAGAACTGAAGTCTGCAATCGTTTTTTTCCGAATTAGACATTTAGAAGAGCTACCATTCAGATCGATTCCACTGCAGAATGAGCGACCATTTCCAGAGAGAATAATGACGCGACAATTTGGATCGACGTCCAGATTGGAAAAGACCACACCGATTTCACTGCAACCCTTTCTTGCCGATGAGAGTTATATGAAACTTACAGCCACATCTCCAGATTGAGTGCATTCAATTGCTGGGGACGATTCAACTGAACGTGAAAGACGCCGTCTCCAATACCACTGACAAGGATGTTCTTGTACAAGTGTTTCATCTTAGAAATACGGTTGGAGAATAATAGCCTGGAACAAGAATGAGATCAATGAGATGGGAAGTGAATCTGAGTTTTCAACAGCAAGGTGTTGTCTTATCAACCCCTCTACTATCTCACAGAATACCACGCGAACTTTGTTGTGGGTCACATTGCGTGCTCTCTTGTATCCATGCCGAGTTGCACTGCTCAATCATGCACACCTTTCGGAATGAGCCCTCATAGACACGAGCAGTTTCACAATTTCTGATGAATATTTCCTTTCCAAGAGATCATGAAGATGTTGGTGCGTTTATGTGCTTTCGTGGCATGTGAGTGGCACAAATTGATGAGCAAACTTGGTGAGGGAGGAGGGATGACTGCCTTGTCTGGGACTGGTTCTTTGTCTTCACTCATTAACCCCATCCATGGCCTCAACCTAGCAGTCTCGATGAAGTTATTCTACAAGGAGGAAAACTATCCATTCTTCTACTCGAATGCATGCGGAAAATTGAAGGGAGTTCTACTCGAATTATGGGAAACAGTGGCAAAATTGACAGGAGAGGAACTGACCATTGAGAAGATTGCATCGCACGGTAATTATTTTCACGTCTTTTATGAGGCCGTTCGTCTAAGAATCGAACAATGTCTGGCACAGACCAAAAAATTCAAATCGCTGAAAATCTGCGTTTTGGGGTTCTCGAGGGTGCTGATGACGATGGGCATCCTTATTTTCCATATTGAGCCTTCGTTGGCTCCAGACGACGTCACGTCGAAAACGGTTTTTATCGAATTTCTCCTTCCACGAGGTAACTAAAATTAAGAGAAAATGTTTCCAGGGACAGAATTTCATGCTGAAGACAGCTGTCTACTTTATTTTTCTTTATTTTCAATAATAATTTT
>LS598529.1:69657-89271 GCA_900490775.1 Pristionchus maxplancki
AAAATTATTATTGAAAATAAAGAAAAATAAAGTAGACAGCTGTCTTCAGCATGAAATTCTGTCCCTGGAAACATTTTCTCTTAATTTTAGTTACCTCGTGGAAGGAGAAATTCGATAAAAACCGTTTTCGACGTGACGTCGTCTGGAGCCAACGAAGGCTCAATATGGAAAATAAGGATGCCCATCGTCATCAGCACCCCCGAGAACCCCAAAACGCAGATTTTCAGAGAATTGATTATTTTTCATTGTGCCAGATCCAGCAGGATTTGTTCGATTCTTACACGAACGGGCTCTTATGTCACTATCTATTGGACCAATTCAGATGCAAACGAAGAATGTCTTCCGACAGAGGCCTTCTCCTACGTTTCTCCACGCACAATCACACCCGAACAGACTCACACCTATCACTATTCTACTGTCGCTCTCTGGAGAAAGGTTTCTCTTCCTTAACTTGTCTGAGTCTCAATTCATTTCAGTGGGTATTCGTCGAGCGGACACAAGAATCCTTCGATATTATTCCCAACTTCATTTTCTATTTCGTATTCACATTCCAAGTTCTTTTCTACATCCTAATCGCTCAAGTGATAAGAAAAGTTCTCGAGAAAGCAATTGGATGGGTGCGTAAGAAGGGGAAGAACAAGAACGTTCATCCAATTGTCAATGTGAGTGGCTTTCCGGATCGATAATTGTTGATATATCATTTGTAGACACTGACAGGATACATGGACCTCATCCGACTCGCATGCCTCATTCTCTCCTTCTACTTACTCGAACTAACCTGGCAAGGCAACTTCAATGGAAACACACTCATCACGATTGAGAAGCAGGGAACGTGAGAAGCTTTTTTTGCAATATCCTCACCGGTCTTTGAATACTTGCAGAATCTTCTCTGAACTACTATCTCAATTCCATGGTGGGAAGAGAAAGTTGGTGATTGAAGACGGAGTCGGTTACTTTGATGACGAGGAAGTTTGTTTTAGGTGATATAAAACCGGAAAATGAGCATTTCAGGCAACAATCCTCTTCGGTGGTTCTTCCAACTTCATCTACGGCAATTCAGTAGACGAGAGACTTCGCACGACTTGCGATGATTTCTCACGTGTTGGATTCTTCTACGATACGGATTTTATGCTTTACCAGACGAATCTTGCACTGCAATCTCACTGCAATCTTGCGAGGTAATTTTCTTTCTCTTCGAATTTTATTAGACCATCAGAGAAGAAGTAATTTGAGAATCAGTCTAATGCCGGGCGAGTCAACTCCAGTCCCGTGGTTGACTCAAAACTTGCGAGAAGGCAAGGCGACTTACTACCAATTTCATCGAAATGAGACAAAAAGGAACAGAGAATTAGTCGATTTCGCCCTTCTATCGGTCTATCGCTTCGAAAACGTGAGACGAATTTCAACATTATCAATTTACAAAACATTAAGATGAATAATTGGATGATGGTTCGACATATCGAGGCAAAATCGTATTTGAACGCCATCAAATTCCTCCTCAAACGGTATTCGATCACTGAGAACGCAGCGATGAATCTCGATCAAGCTTCCGTTCCCATCTCAATTCTCATCCTTGGTCTCGTTCTCTCCCTCATCATCTTCTATTTCGAGTTCGTAGTCTACTACTCTCGCATTATTTGCAGCACCAAAGACTGATTCATCGGACATGATAAACAATACCAGTTTTCTAACAGTGAAATTAATAAGAAATAGAATTTTAAAACACATGAGACAGCTGGCATGCGTTCCGACTTTCTTCGTTCTGCCCACTCTGCTCACTGAAAAAAATTTGAGATGGCGACAAAATAGCCCTTACTTCACAGACTTAGGATACATCTTCTTGACTATAGATCGTCCGAATCGAGATCGGCGAAGGGAAGGAGCTGATCGTTGGAATAATGTGGGATCTGCAGAGGTCAATGGTCTGTCAACTGATTTCTTCAGAAGAAAACTCACTCATCTCCAGAACAGATATCAAAGTGGTGACATTCAAACTAAAATACAAAAAGTTCATAATATGCGTGATCGAAATAGGTCACCCGATATTAGCGTCTTTCATGAAGTATACTTTACTTCCAGCTACGACAACGTGTTCAAACGACTTTGGAAGACGGTGGGAAGACGACGATAACACCTGTGATGAGTTAGCTCCACACCTGAAACAAATTCTGGCGATAACCTCTTTCCATTGCATTCTCTTCTCGTCGAAACGATACACGTTTCCCTGCTCTTCAACTGCCTTTCTGCCATAAAAATACAAGCTTCCTTCGTAGACAACTGCGATTTGTGGATAATTTGATTATTCAAACAATTCTTTCTTGACTAACATGTATTTCCAGCAACGGGCATTTCTGAACCGTTAGACATTATTCCTCGTACTCTACTCCACACGTTCGATGACAGATCCAGAATCTTCCAAATATAGAGATTGGAGAGAGAGAAGATCAGATTAACTAACGAAGTGGGTGTCGAGTTTGCGCCCAATAACGTGCATTTTGTCCCGAACTACTAGATTCTCTGCATTGAGGCAATCAGACAAAGAGGATAGCTCACTTCTTATTTCCTGAAAAGTTGGCAATTGGGATTCGAAAATTCCATTAAGTGATAAAAACAACAACCTCGCTCATAAAAGTTTCCTTCCTGCTCCAGATCATTGTAGTACAATTAAGCTCGAAAGTATCCATGTTCCTTCTGTTGTCAAAAAACAATCCGCCGTGAATTAGCAGGTCTCCTGAAATGTGCAAAAACATTCACATTCAAATTGATTATTTGCTACAGACCCTTGTATAAACAATAGGCGAATCCGAATAATCGATCAGGAACATCACCTCTAGTTCGCATCTCTCGAAATGTAAAACCTTTCGCGTCCTGGAGCAAAAAGCATTATCAGATAGCGATCAGGTCGTCTCACCTCTTCTCCTGTGTACAATACCCGGTCTCTTGCGTTCCATATTATCAATTTCTTCTGATAAACGAGAATGCATCCAGTGAGAGCTAATGGAGGTTTGAAGTTCTCAAGACACTTATTGCTATTTTTTTTACTGAATGCGCGAGATTCACTGACCTCATAGACCACGCTTATCTTTTGTACACTTAGCGATGCTGAAATGGAAGTGCAGCTCATGTTGTTTCCGCTTGCTAACTAACTTGGATCCAGTCGGTACATGGGGTAACCCTCTTTCCCAGAGCTGACCAAATACATTACATAGAGCGTTCCGTTGATCGCAAACTGGAAAAGATAATTAATGAACCGATAAAAACACTTACCGGATTGTTGAGGAAAGTGAAGTTGAGAGATTCATCGTCCGTAAAATGATGATGGGTAAGCCACAACATAACGGGATGAAGAAAACACTCGAAACTGGGGCGAAACAGTGGTGATCACAGTGAAAGGATGGTGGTGACTCATCCCACTCTTATGAGTCACTGCGTGCATACACACGCACCTGTCACAGTTGCTAGTTCATTTCTGTTCATGAGAATTACAGCTGATGAACTGCAACTTGATTTTCTAGCCTGACCTCAACATTTAAAGGTCGAGCGTGGAACCGTGCACCCATCGCGTGATTTTTTTGAGTTTCTCGACAAACAGTGGTGAGTGAACTGCCATGAAGGTTTCACAATATCTGAAAATGGAGACGATGGAAAAGCACACTCTCAACCGCAGTTATCATCCGCAAATGGTTAGTCAGAGTCAATAGAGCTCTCGGTTTCGAGAACTCCATAAATAGTGCCAGTATCTAGCGACGAATCTTCAAGAATGAAGTTCCTTATCTTTCTTGTTATTTGCATCTCGTTGGCATATGGAAGCCACGCTAAGCGTGTCTACAACAGCAACTGCTATTATCAGGTGATTATTATACGCCATTTATCAAATATTGAAACACTCAATTTGTGCTTTCCCAGAACGATACAGTCTACGAGACGGGGTTCTCTCCTCGTGTGATGAGCAATGCTGAGAGAAATGCAATGATCAACTACGACAATGCATGGATAGAATACGGAATCGATGTATGAGTTTCATAAATAAATTTTCCTTGAAACACGAATTTCTGTTTTCAGATAGCCCACTACGTGATGGGATACGGCTACATGCCCGTGCCTCCTGCTCTTCCCTGTTTCTGTCATTATTGCTAATAAAATCGGAGATAAAAACTTGATGTTTGGAAAATGCGTATTCTTGCATTATTGCTTGAACCATGGGAATATTCGAGATTTCCGCTTCTTTTTCCCATTGTTTGTGCATGAGATTTTGAGATTATGCATGAGATTACCACAACAATCTTGAATTGTATCATTCAGTAGTGGGCAAAATGTTCGAAAATCTCGTCAACGAACAGTTCTATCACGTGAGTACACTAAACTTCTCTGCTTCGCATTCAAGATTCAATCCCGATTTCTTCTCAGATCTACTCTTACTCCACTACACTCGCCTCCTGTGTCATCAACACTCTCCTCATATACATTCTCGCTGTCACGAATGTTCATCATGTGAGAAGTGTTCTTGACGGAACACATAAGTAATAGAGCTACAGATCGGTCCCTATCGATGGCTACTCATGTCCTTCTCCATAGTGGATATCTGTACATCCATAATACACGCTCTCAATATTCCAGTAAGCCTTCCTTGGAATTTAAAAAAAAAGAAGAAGTGGTTTTCACAGGTGGGCCACATGACGGAATATGGAACCATCTGTGTTCCTCTTCGTTTCGCTAAGATGCCCACAATCTATGGGTTTTGGGCCAGTAAGTTTCATTTATAATTTTTTATTTTGTTCCAAAAGTCAATGTTTTACAGTGCTGGCGTGGATCTTTCTCTTCTACCAGACATTTATCCTTCTTGCGTTTCACTATGTCTACAGATTCGTCGTTCTCTGCGAGTGAGTAAACTTCATTGTGCAGTGATACAGACTCATCTTTCAGTCCACCTTGGCTTTCTTGGATTCGATTGAATCCTTATCGAAATTGGATTTCAATTGCAATCGTCACAGATCTTTTCTGCGCTGGTTTGTATTTGACTGTATTGGCTTCTTCTGTCATTTGAGTATGATGATGATTTTCAGGTTCTTTGGTTGTAATAGCAAGTGCATATTTACAACCATTCGATATATTCCGACGTACCTTCGGGCCAGTGATGAAAGTCTGTATTTCTATTAGATCAGCAAGAGGAGCTTTGATTGCAGGATGCATACAACATCGATCTCTTTGCCGATAACATGCCTGGTTTCCTAGCACTTACTTTCTGGGTTAGCCAAGTGAATCGATTTATCTTGCAACATAGATTGTCTTCAGATTCCTCTCGAGAACGGGCAAAGAGAATGGCAGTGGTCTGCAATCTTCGCCATGGTCGTTGTCTGTTCATTGATTGCTCTCTCGGTCACAGTAATAGTCTACTGCATCGTACGAATAGTGCGAGAAGCTCAAACATACAAGTTCTTATTCGAATCTGACTCGACAATAAAAAACATTTGAGAGAGAAAGTTGATTCGAAGACAAGACGAATGCAGATGGTGCTGTTCCGAGCACTGATCTGGCAGGTCATTCAGAAATTGAATCGTTATCTTGAATTCCAACGAAATTGCAGACGATAATTCCTACAATCACCTACATCATCCCGGCCTCTCTCATGATCGTTGTTCCTCTAATTACTGGTACGCAAGAGTTGTAAGGAGTTTTTCACTGTTTGTTTCAGAGATTCCAATGGGTGGCATGGCCACAATCGGTCTCATGTCTGGTCAACTATTTCCGATGATCGACCCCTTCCTTGTTCTCTATTTTGTTCCCAGGCAAGAATTTAGAAATCTCATCATGTTTTGCATTACATTTTCACATGAAAGAGAAAAATATGTTTTGTTATTCATTGCAGATATCGTGCAGCTCTTCTTCGCATTTTCCTCCGTGGGAAGTTTTCTACCTTTGTCATTGCCACAACTCAGTCCAGAGATACGACACAGAAGACTAATGGAGTAACTCCGAACACACTTGTTTTGTGATAATGGAACATGATAATACGTGTATCAATATTGACGTGAATGCCAAGTTTATGGTTTCAATAAAGCTTGAAAAATGAGATTCGCTTTCAAATCACTATTCTCCGTAGACAGCTTCCTCGTTGACTGGCACTGATGAATTCTGATGCCGTCCCGTCAGTTGAGTCGTCGTCCTCTGAGTGGTAACAGTCGTCGTTCTCGATGGTTTCTCGCCCGATCGCCCTCGCAGATGCCAGATGTAGAGAATCGCCTGAATCTGGATATGATTACTCCACTAAGTTCGATTGAGTACCTGCGCTGCGGGAACAATGGCAACGAATACGCTCATCACAAGGGCGCTCAGTCCCAATTCGACTCCAGCGAGACCAGCCAGAGTGAAGACTCCAACGGTGACACCGAGAAAGAAGAAGGGAACCGTCGCCTGGGAATCATTCACTAACATTCCACCGCATTAATCCCCTCACTTCTAGCATTAACATGGTCGTGAATCGTCTCTGCATTCTCAGACTCTTACTGCTTCTCGCCGCATTATTCACGGTTTGCTCTCGAATGGCATTGAGAATGCCTCTCTGAATGAGTCACTCCCTCAGACTTGAACTTGCTGATCTTCTCACCACACAGAAGAGGACGACTCCGTAGGCGACAATGAATGTCAGACCGATGCCGACGAAGATGTAAAGAGCGAATGATCGATTGCCCTGAGAAAGAGATATAAATGGTCAAGTGCATGGCTACTCACATTGGCTGCTCGTGGGAAGAGAGTCCCTCCATAGACGAGCACACGGTCAGCTGGAGATAATGAGTACATTCTGGAATTATTGCGTGTTGTGTCATACGGTTTGATTCCATAAATAGTTTGCTCGTTTGATATCGTGGATTCGTACGCTGTCATGAGACTTTGAGAGTGCCCGATTACCTCCTGACTGTTGGTTCGAGCGTCTCAACAAACGCAGGAAGAGGAAGAGCATCGTTCACTGTAGCGAATATTGGAGTTGAGATGATGAAACAGATGAGATAGATGTAGGAAAGACTTCTCCATGTGGGCATTGTGAACCTTCGAAAATCAGAGATCGATGTTTCATTTTTATTTTCAGAGTCTAACTTGACAATGATCAGATACTGCAGCATGAAAGCTGCTGGAAGAGTCGTCCAGGAGAAAACTGAAGAAGAGATTGAAAATGAATTGAACGATCAATGATTACCAGCTAGGAAGATCCATGCAATAATCGAAAAATCCGCAAGCCAATTTGGAAGGAAAATGACCAGTCCATTTAGTGTTGAGTACACTGCATCGTGATCAACGATATGAGTCTGAATTATATAGAAATGATCAGGAATTTGAGTAATGAGATACAATCATCGTTCAAGAAAAATAGGAAAACGATCAGTTACCACAACGCAGACGATATTGATGAAGGAGTAGAGAATGGAGTGGGCGGTGGAGATTAGAAGACAGAACTGATGAGAGGAATTGAAATTTATTTTGAAAAAAAGAAAGAAAATACCTTGTAGTGCAACAGCGTCTTGTCGGACATTTTCGAAATTACTCCAATAACGATGAAGTTGAGAAGAATTCCGAGAATCGCCTGAGAATTGTTGTTGTTGCTTGATTCAAACTGGATCTGACCTCCGTTCCGATTACTGTCTGCATTACTGGACGAAGCATCATGTCGAGCTTCCTGAAAAAAAAACTAGAGGGGAAAGTAAGGAACGTAAAAACGGATCAATGACAGAGGAGTGCGATCAACGAGCAGACACGAATTAGATGTTTTTGATCGTGGAGGATTATAGCCGTGCGTTGAGAGGAAATGTGACGTCTCGATTATGGATGCTAATGACGCGCTACTGCATGAAAATAAACTGGAAGAAAATACGGGTGCATGGGTGAAAATGAGGATGAAACGGAGACGAATGGACGGTAATGAACGTCTTCTGGGAAGGAGTGACAGTATCTGAATAGAAAACATCCTGAAGAGAAACAGTGATGAAAAAATGAGTGAAAATAGATGTTCAAGTTATTGAAAAGCATTTCATGCTAAGAAAGACGACGCTAGAATCGGTATCTTCATAACCGTTTTGAGTTATTTGAGCTTCAATGCATAATAGTTAAAGTTCAACCAATGGAGGAATGTCGACTTTCTCTGCTTTTATCTCCACTCAACGATGCCTTATGGTTGAGTATGAAATGCAATGGAGAGAAAATAAGTACAGCAGAGTCCATTGAGACTGTTCCCGTCCCTACAATCGTGTATAAGTCCCTTTCAGTAGGGTATCAGTAGCGCAGACTCGAGACGGACTGGACTAAACGACGAAGAAGCTCGAAAATGGGAATTCAAAGTCTAATCTTCAGAAATCATTTTCGTAGTCGATTCGAGGAAAACTGCTAAATTTGATATCCCAAAAGTAGGGAGACCATGAATATGGCTTGAGGGGATGTGAGTGAAATGCTCCGGTAACAAAGATGATACCTCATTTCCATATCGGGGATGTGCGAGTCGGGTAGAAACTTTGATCTAATCTACTCATCATGGCGACTACATTAACATCTAGGAGCAACTTATACGTGAGATAATGAGGAGACTCTCATTTGCTATTCAGGCGTTGTTTTCGTTTGTGCAACAATATCACGGGAAATTCCTTTCTTGTGAAAAGGCGAAAAGAAAAGGATTCTTATGGTCGAACTTGCTAGAAATAATAATTCATAGCTTGAGACGTGAAGTGTAATTTGACTTCAATTAAACTATATCTAAACGAAATAAAAGATGTGCCAGATATTATGTTTTGAAATTATAATAAAAAAACTATGCTGAAGATCGCTTTTTAGAGTTTAGAATCGTTCGGAAGAGCTTCGTTAAGAGTACGATCGTGGGTTGCACTTCTCTAATCTCATAAATGTATCGTACATTGCCTTTAAATTAACTGCAACAGTTCCTTGGTTGATGGACGAACGATAACTCGAACATCTTCCCCGTAATCTGTTCATCTCGATACATCTCTCCTGTCCACTTTCCCTCAGAAATATCATCGCCTGAGAGACCACAGTAATTAGATAATGGACGAGAGAATTCTCTTTGGTATCGACTTTTTCACCTTATGAATATCGGCTCTCCCCTCTGCCTCCCCCTATCTTCCCTTTATCTCCCCCATCCCTCCTCATCTTCTCTCATCTTCTCTCTCATATCGCACTCTTCTCCTTGTCAGCAGTCGATGCTTGTTAGAGCGGATTAGCGGTCTCGTTCTCCATTCCTTCTCTTCGATTGATTCTTCTCTTCTCTCATTCCTTGTTTCTTCATGGAACTCTACTCGGCAGCTTGCATGGGTAAATTCACGACAATTGTGGACTAATTCCCAATCAATAAATTTTCAGCGGCGGGCCTTTTGCTGCACGGACTCTTCATTTTTGGACTGATGAAAATCAAGAGTCACTCGTTCAAACCGTATAGGTGCAGTGCCTGTCAATCTACTTCCTCATATAATTTGATAATTCAGGAACTACCTCATCCTCTATTCGATCTGCATTTCCGTGTATGCCGTTGCCATTGGAGTCTGCGAGATTGTGAGTCATCGAGATGGATCCTTTTGTTGAAACGATGTATCTCGAGAAGTGAAATATATTACTATCGGTAAACCGCAGTAAAAAGATAACCATCCTTAATTGATAAGCAAAAAATGCATCCCTGTGGACATAGACTGTGGGAAGTATTGATACTCAAAAGAGTAAGTGTCGATGATATTGAGATGGTTATTTCCAGACGATGGCGTCATCTCCGACGGCGTTCGTGATGATGTCCCAGGTGAGAAATAGACTCCAGTCGGAAGAGAACGGGATGACTAATGCCGAACACTGTACTTTTGGGAGAGTAGAACATAGAAAAAGTAGTGTCGGTCGCGTTGCCTTCATTTTGATTATTTGGGAAACGTGAGAGAGTAGCATATTGGTGTACTCGGTATACGATCTCGAGGGGATAACTTAGCTGCTGTTCACTCACCAATCTCGTCTTTCAGGGCATCGTTCGAGGTCTAGTCGGAGTGGGATTCTATCTGGGAGTAATGTCCATCGTACTCATCGTCCTCATTACTCTTCCCATCTACCGATATACTGCCATCAAGAGGTATTGTTGTTGTCATTCCTCCTATTACTCGCTTCAATCACTCCAGGAATTGGCTGTACCACCACATCTCCTCTGTGCATGCCATCGCTCCCTACTGTGCTCTAACAGCGATGGCCGGCCTTCTCATCTACTGGTAATCTTCCCCCCATCCTACTCCTCTGCCCTTTCCACCCGAGAAGGCCATTAGAGGCACCACACATCTTTCCTCTGATTATCATTATTCACTTAGTAGGAGGAAGAAACGGGTTCCGATAAGGTTCCTACGGAAATGCGCAAGAAAAAGGGATGAAATGTCAAAATGTTCGTTTGCAGCATGCCTGCGTTCTTCTTCAAACCCGACAATGTCAGTACAGAGATTGCAGCTCCACTGCTCAAATTAGTGAGTTGGAGATGGCCAAGAAAAATCAAATTGTTTTCTTTTCCAGAAGTTGGGATTGACACGAGACCATGGGTATATGGCGATGATCGGATACTATGGGGTAAGCCAATTTCTTCATTCTTCCTGGTTCGATCGCAGGAGTTGTTGTGCATGTTAGAGCACGGGATGAGGGATAAATTCCATGAATTCTCATTTCTTGATAAGGTCACTGCTCAAAGGGATTAGCTGTTAGATCCATGGCTCGATGATCTCGTTGTTTTTAAAAAGAAATAAGCTAAATCTTTCAATTTCAGACCAATTTTATGGATCGATGGAAGGCCTTTGTTGGACTATTCATCGCTTACATGTTTCTGATCAACTATTTCATTGTTGCAATTGTATCAACGATTCTCATTCATAGGGAAGTAATGTAAGCTATCGTAATTTTGCTTCCACTCTCAATAATCACTTCCAGTGGGAGAAATCGCTCGAAGAAGCGACAATTCTTAGAAAAGCGTCACCTAATGTGCTTCTGGTCTCAGGTTAGCCTACTGAGTAGGTATTTCTTTTTCAACGAAAATCTTTGCAGACCGTCCTTATTATGGTTCTCGACCATCTTCCTCGATACATTTGGCTGACTCTTCCTCTGTTTTCTCTCCAATCCGACACTCCCGACGAGTACGCCAAATACGCGACTCCCCTTCTTCCCGTTTTCTCTGCTCTCGCCATAATCTACACCGTGCCTGAGCTCTACATTCACATTGTCAAAGCGAGAGGAAGACCGATCGCCCCTTCAATGGACCAAGGCACTACGAACACTGTTGATAACTAATCTGTTTACCCGTAGACACGTATTCCCCTGAGTGACCCAAGTATGTGATAAATTATGTGCTGAAAGACTTCATAGAAAAAGCATTAGGATTACCCTCAAGGAGTGCAAACAAAAAAGAATATCTCAAGATCATAATGTCGAATCAGAAGTAAAGCGAATCACCCTCTTAGAGTCTATTATATTTCCTTTCGGTAATCATTCGAAGTATATCATGGCTGTTTTCCCCTCTCGTCCTTGTCCTTTCACGTGTTTTGTGTGAGTGGGCACAGAAGAAAGAAGAGAACAAAACAACTCGAGTTGCATTCTTCCTACTTTTTCAATCCTTCCTTTCCGAGTATTTGAATGTTGAGTCTTGTGATTTTGTGATCTTCAGACTTACTGATCATAGATTCTAAAAACTATGGATATCAATCCTTTGCCATTTGTGTGTTTTTCTAGTGAAAGATGGTTTCTGCAGTTTACCGATCGCGAGAAATAATGAGCGAGGAGTCATCACAACCAATCGAGTATTCTCTCGAGGATAAGTTTTATGCCTGCGTGGAAATCATTCAGAATATGCCGAAATCGGGTAAGTACATGCTTCCCAATTACAAGATCTCGAGCAGACATTCATCGTCACTGCAGAAAGTTTGCATTGACCAAGTGCACGCCTATTATCGGGTTGAGCGCATGTTGATGGTTTGATCTCAGGTCCCCTGAATCCGACTATTGGAGAGAGGCTCAAAATGTACTCATTATTCAAGCAGGTGCAAAAATGTAAGACTGTCAAAGAAGAGAATGTGAGCTTCAGGTAACCGAGGGACCGTGTAATACCACTCAACCTGCTTTCTGGAATCTCATTGAGCGATACAAGTGGTATGCTCTATATTTAACATTATCACATGTACATATTTAGGGACGCGTGGAAACAGCTTGGTGATCTGGATAAAAATGAGGTACTTTTGAGTGGTTCTTTCGAAATGGAATTACGCGTTCAAGGCGATGGAGACATACGTCGCTTTCGTGCTTGAGAAGATAGACTATTGCGCTGAACAGTAAGTTTGTCTAGAGAACTCGAAAAAATATTCAACCACAAAATATCTGCAGTATGTTTGTCGTAACTACTGTAAACTTTCTAGTCCGTGTTTCCCAATCCCAAACTCTAAATTTTTAGTTGGAACTGGGACGAGATGATGGCAAAATATTCTGACGACTACGAGAAAATGGGACCAATTCTCAGGTTTGCTGCCCGATTTGAGAGCTATCGATATGTTGTTTGCAGAGTGAAATTCCGCATCCTCGATCGTGAGCTGATCAAAGAGGATGGAACAAGAGTGGTTGGTCTATCTACGTACTTTCTCCATTGTTGCGCATTCACCACAAAATCAAAGGCGCAGTTGTAAACTCTCTCTTCATTGCAGAGTCGCGATCGAACATCTGGCACTAAAAGACCAATTCAAGAGGAGGAGCCATCAAATCCTCGTAAAGAGAAGATTCCAAGAGGTATTCTATTTCGTTCGTTCAAACATCACTCAAGACAATGATCACATGACTGATTATGATAAAAAAAATATTGCCTGTTTGATAATCGAGAGGATTATTCTGCTTGAGTAACCTTATCCTTCTTCGAAGATCACTTATGTTTGAATGTTTTCAGCTACTACAGTAGGAAGGAGAAAAAAAGTATTTGCAGATGATTTCGTGAATATAGAGAAAACGAAAGCCAGACCGAAAAATAATGACAGGACGTGCACAGAAGGCAGGAGCAATTCAAGGTTCCAACCAAAATCTTGAAAAGTAAAGAAATGAAAACAGTTCCCTTTCAGGTCATCTAACACTCTCAGCGAATCTCCCAAACAGTCTTCTACTCGATCGAGGAAAGTGAGCAATCTCTGCGCGAAGATCGATGGCGAGTTGCGGTAATCTGTGAACAAGAACCTTAGATAGAAATCAGACAACTAAGCGATGAAACAAGCAAAGTGATGGTCATTCAATTGAATATTATAGGGCGATCCACGCGACTCTCAACGAGATCAATGTCGCAACGGAAAACAGACACAAAGCGTTCATGAAGATTATCAAAAGCTCAGTGAGTTTCACATATCGCTTCTTCTGACAAATTATAAACTATTTGAAAATGGTTATAGCCCATTGAACAACTTAATTCCAGGCCATCTACATCGCCTTCCCCTCTAATCTCTCTTGGCGTTCTCACTTCTTCCTCATTCTCTGGCCATTTATCGTCCACTGGGCAATCAAATACTACCGATGGCTTTCAGCTGGATTTGTCGAATACATTTGTGAAAATTATAGTTGCAACTGAATAAAACCGGCATCTTGAATCGAAATGCATGGAAAAGCTCATGGAAATGCAGATTGAAAGCACATCTAGCCATATTAGTGAGAGCGTATTACAAATCACTCTTTCTGAGATTGACTCTAGCGAATTCTCCTCCGTAAACGTCTTTGCCAGACGAAATGTACGTGGCAAGAGAACGAATGGTAAAGTTGCGCATGAGTTCTTCCCGAATTCTGCAATCAATTAATTCATTCATTTAAAGTAATAATAATGAATATACCTCTTCTCATTCTCATCTTCATCATCATCCTCATCATTGTCTTTATCCACTTCATCCTCTCCCTTCTGTTGATTCGTCTCCAGATTCTCCTCCTTTCTTCCCAATCGACTTTCGATGAAGATAATCACTCCGAAGTAGGCATTCTCCATTCGGGCATACGTCATCTTCGTGATAACTCTCATTAGAGGAAGACCCGCCATGATGATGATCGCCACGATCGGCGCCCACTGAAATGAAAATAAATTAGAACGTTGATTGATGTTGGATTTTTAGGGGAATAGCTAAAAGTCTGGATCGGGATTACTAACCGGAATGTTGTTAGGCATGATGTCTCCGAGTCCAATGGCTGTGAAGGACAGGAAGGAGAAGTAGAATGCGATGAAATAGCTCAGACCCTGCAACAATTTTGTATAAGAGTCCATTCGAACACGAGACACTTCAGCGAGGAAAAGTAAAATAAAATGAAAATACCTCTTGTGGTCCAGTCATATCATCGTAGAATTTAAAGAAGACACCACAGAGAGCGATGAATATGAAAGAGACGATCGCAGTAATCGACCAAGGAAGAGTGATCGTTTCCCATTCGGTGGTGAGGTAGCCACGAGCTTCGCTGAAATTAGTAACCCATTATTTTAGGCTCTTTATTTCACGCTATTCTAGTTTCATGCTATAGCACTCACCGAATCTTGATCAAGACTTTTCCGTAGATTCTCGTCATTCCGATGAGTGTCAATTGACCGAGATCACGAATTACGACGAGAGAGAAGGGATAGAAGATGCAGGAATAGAGAATGACTGCGAGTCGACCGAGATCCGTGCCAGGGAAGATCGATCCTGAACAAGAACGATTAACACGGCAGATTCAACATTATTTCCAAAATTGAGGTCATTGATCAACTTACCATATCCAACAGTGGTGAACAGCGTGAATGTGAAGAAGAACGAGGATCCGAACGTCCACATGTAATGCGCCTCCGGGCCTTCCGTCTGGAATTTCGAATTTTGTAAAAAAATAATAAAACAAAATAAAAAGTATCACCTTCTGAATAGCAGACCAACGCCACTTGCCCTCGATCTCAAGTAGTTTGATGTACGCCTTCTGCAATTGTTTAGTGAATTTCTAGAGACTGTTAGAAAAGAAAGAAGATATATGCATTTGCAACTCCTTTACACACCTTGACATGCTCCGTTATCTCCGTCTCATTCTCACTTCTCGCTTTGATCACCAAATCGTCAGCGATTATCTTGAAGGCGTCGTTCAGCTGCACGTACGTGTCAGCGACCGCCTGAAATGAGTCGATGAGAACCGGGACGGGAACCTGGAAATCGAAAGCCGTCGAATGGTACCTGATGTTCGGCGGGTACTTCGATGGCGTAGAAGATGCACGTGCCGAGCATCCATCCAGCGACGAGAATGACGACGTGAAGGATGTGACGAAGAGGACGAAGAGCAGAATCCAGAGGAAGAGAACGGAGGAATTCTGAAACACTCCTAGTTCAGTCTGTTGTTGTTGTTCTAGCTTATTGTTGTTGTTATCATATCACTCTACTCACTGGGCGACACAGTCTCTCCTCGATAGCTGCTTCTTCTACTTCTTCTCTCGCTCATCTCTCTCTGCACCTGTAATAACCTTCTTCCCATTCTGCCCCTGGAGGTCACTCCAACCGGTCGACCGATGGGTGTTCGAACTCGCTGAGTACTCACTAAGCCAGTAGTACTCCCGCGTACAATGCCCCCAGTACATCACTCTCGATATCTATACTCTCACGAACTGTGGTGCGTACGTTTTGAAAAAAATGGAGTATGCTGACCTTTCTCGGAAGTTTCTGCGAATCTCTGTTCTTCTCGTAAGCAGTCACAGTCGTCTGATTGGCGACGTAGCGACTGAAAATTGTATCACAAATATAAGACTTTTCCGTTTGTTCTGAATAGTTGGTTCATTCGTTATTTCATTCGTTCATCAAAACAGTATGAAGCGTAGGTAGTTGAATACAAACACGCGAGCATACCTGTTGAACAACACGGGATTTGGTGGGAAATGGAAGGATTATCCAAACATGGAAACGATAAAAAAGCGTACTTGTAATATTCGTCGACGGGATCCTCTGGAGTCTTTCCGACGGGTTCATCACTCTCGGTCGTCTCAATAGTTGAACTCGATGGAGAATGGACGCACACACATTTGTTGCATGCCTGGAATCGCTAAATCATGAACTATGAGAAAATATGAAATTAATACTGCATCCTTGAATACTCACAGGTTTCTCAGCAGCATCCTGGATGGCTTTCACTTGTTGTTCATTCCCAGTGGACATTCTCGTTCGCTTTGCCTGGAGGGAGGTCGGGCCAACCCCCTCTTCCCCCTTTTATATACGGGTGAGGATAATCCTTTCGACTTTAATTTTTCCATGAGATCAAAGTTGGCTGCGGTTGTTCGGTTGAACACGGGGTCGAACGCGCTAAGATCGAGCTCCTCCCTCCTCTCCTTCTCCCCTTCAATTCCTTCCCATCACATCATCATGCCTTCTTTCTCAGTTCATCTCGAACATGCGCGTGGGAAATAAGCAGAGAAACGAGAGAAGAGCGAAAGTCAAGGAAATCAAAGGGTTAGAGGAGAGAATGGGGGTACTCGTTTGGGTGCAATGGAGAGGGGGTGAATGAGAGGGAGGAAGGGAAGGGTTCTTCGATCTCAGAGCTGACCAAACCACCATTGGCTGTTGACCGGCAAGGGCCGCGATTGGTCTGCAGTCGTCATCAGATCAAAGGGAAAAGCGTTGACCGCGACGGATGTTGATGATGATATTTCAGTGGAACAAATCTGCAATGGTGCATGCAGTTGTGAAGTGACGAGTGAATATTTCATGAAAACGCATGGTGTAAGCCTTTTCGCAGCCTGGTCTTTCCTTAATATATTAATCCCCTCGACTCCGCCCATCCGCGTCAGATATGATCTTCATGCAGTCCAACACGTCAGCAGGCCGATCGGGCTCAAGGGTGCGAAGGGGAACCAACGAACCAATGGGTGGAAGATCATGCGAGTTCCATCTATTATTAGGAAAATAAGTCTAATCCAGCGATTAGGGAAACATTGACCGACGAACGTTCAAGAATATGGCGGTCACTGAAAAAGAAACTGGTCCGTTGGTCCGTTCTTAGTTTCGTTCAGAGTCTGGTCGTTGCCCTTCATTTATCCATTTTTATCCTTGTATTCCTATTCAAACTCGAACGAATCAGCAGTTACAGTCAAATTCAATTTATCGGATTGTATGCAAAACCAACTGTTCAATTGAGTTCATGCAATATTCAAGTCAAATAGTTTTCTTTACAACATTTCTCCGAATACATAGCAAAGTATCTTCCACAGTTACTTCGTGAAGTCTTCGTCAACAAGAAAAGAAAGGCAACCCGCAGGATACAATGCGGAAGTAGTCCTCTCATTAGGTCGTCAGCGACAAAACTTTGAATCTCGTGATTTCATTTCTGATTAATTCCTTGTATGATTTTTTTTGTCTCCTGTTTACTGCTGACGTTTATCGTGGGAATTTGTATTCTCCCAAATATCAGGAATGCGTCACCAGAGAAAAAGTAGTTATCACGCAATACGACCGTAATTATCGATAGAATTTGGGAAATATATGAAATATGATCATTAATCATTGCCTATGATTCCGTAGTTCGGGGAAGATATCAAATACTGGACACCCGGGCCATTTAATTACCCCGACATAGATGATATTCTCACAGGCTGCAAAAACAAGTGGGGCGAAATACCAACGGTGAACGAATGGTCCGTATCCTTCTAGAGTGTAGACTGATAACCAGAGGACGGAAGTGAGATACAACGAGTGTTTGATGGATGCAGTGAGTGTGTTTCCATTCACTCGTCGCACTTTTCCCTTGGCCCAATCCCAAGTCTGCTCATACCACAACCTAGTCGCCTTGTAGTATCCATGACGAGAGTAGTGCCTATTCGAATCAAGAAACGTCTCGTTCCACTGCAATTTATGGATCCATTGACATGTCTTAGTTCATGACCTACCGTTGCTTTCTCATTTGGAACCGTTGCGGCCATCTCGTTCAGTCTGCAGATAATTCTGTTCACGATGACAACCATGATGGGCTCGACTTTCTGTAGATATTGAGATTGTCAATACGACGGTATTTGATTCCGAACCAAGGGTGTCTTCCAAATTGTAGTCATCAGTTCGAACCATGTGTCCTTCGGTTCCGCCGACATATACGTCTTCTAAAAGCCAACGTCAGCATTGAATGTAGGGAAGAGCTCACGGTGGCATCATATCCGAATGTGGGTCGAGTGTGCGTATCAAACTTCCTCGTCTCAAACGGAACCAGTGACACGTAGGTTATGGTTCCCTCATGAAAATCGCTTCCCAACAAACAGAACATGAGAGCAAATCTCCTGGAACAATGTGGCTTTTATGGAAGATGTATCAGAATAAAAATTACTCACTGAACATGGAGCATGAGCACTGTCGGATCATACTTCGTCAATTCCTTCATGGGCGGAGTGGCTGTAATGGCTAATTCACTTCGAAACAGAGATAGCTCTCACCGAACACGGCACCAGTACAGAGGAAGGGCGGCGCACGGAAGGTGTCGTTGACTCCGATGGATTCAGAGATGTCGACGAGTTGAGTGCAAGCAAGTGTGTTGAAGAAATGCATCAGGAAGTCGTGCACTACTTCTGAAAAGGGAAAACTACCGTACTGTAAATAATGCCTTTGGCTCTAGACTTAGAGGCACGCAGAAAACTGACTGTTAATGAGAAAGAGTTGGTTGCTGCGCATCGCCAATGCGGTGTAGTACTGAACGATGGATGTGGCCATTGCAGAACCAGCTGAATTACAAATTACATCCTTGCTACAAAGAAAAGTAACCTGTGAACTGTCCTGATTTCCACCGTTCGACATCCCCGTTGAGCATCAGCCCTTCCTTTGCCTTTTCGTGCGCCTCTTTGAAGAGCACTGTGTTGTGAGCTTCTGCAATTATACTTATTCTTATATTACTTTTCGCTGTTTTCAGTAGTAGTGTAGCCGGAAGATCATTTCCCCATAAAGCCGTAGTAGAGAGAGGAATGTAGAAGGATAGATGACGTCTTGGCCTATTGGGGGTTTAGTCTCTCATCTCTTACGCACACTTTTCTCTCACTTTAGCACGAAGCACGAAGTGGGACTCGAATGGAAGAATGCATACCCGCTCCCTTGCACCAGATCATGTCTCGCTCGTAGTCCTCCGCTGTAGGGTCGCATTGCGCTGTTCTGAAAAGAGCAGGAGTGACCAACAGAAGCAAGACAGCCAACAAGTCACCTGTGCAAACGAGGAATTGTCAGCACGGGTGCTCGAGATGCCTGGTCGAGTAGTGCCGTCACTGTGAGCAGCACAGCAACCACTGCGGCGACCCTCCTCAGTCTCTTCGCCCTCCTCCTTGCAGCTGCAGCAGCCGCCTCTGCTACAGCCAACTCGGCCCCGCGCAGTTTGCGAGGACGAGGAGGCAGGGCCATTACTGCAAGAGGGGAGAGTTTTTGAACACAAAGCCAAGATTTCGAGAGGATTTGGCGCAGCTTGGCCTCGAAATGAAGCCGAATTAGACGCCAACAACACGTGCGAAAGAGTGCGACGACGTCGCGTCGAGAGAGAGAACACAAACAGGAGTGAGAGAATCGATAGGGAGGAGAGGAGGAGCAGGAAATGAGGCCAAAGGGGAGGATAAGAACTACTTGGACGGAAGTGGAACCAGAAGAG
>LS598529.1:98259-113772 GCA_900490775.1 Pristionchus maxplancki
ATACGGTATTCGTTTGTTTTAGCTTGGAACTGAAATATCTCAAAATGACGAATCTCAGAGATTTTTTTGATCTCGAGCTCGATAGTAATCATCCTTCCTATCATTTCCGTTATGATGCTCCATGCAAGAAGTGTTATCAAAAGCCGCGAGGTATCTGGCATAATAAGTAATTATTACGGCCACTTTTTCTGAACATGGTTTCTTCAACGACTCACAAAGTTGAAGATCGCCTTGCAAAAGTATTTTTCATTCAGGTGAACAGTAATAGAAGTTTGCCTTGAAAATTTCGTTCCAGATTATCAGTGTAGCAATATTCTACTGCACGCCTCTTATCATGCTACTCGGATTGATGATGATTGACACTTCCAATTGGCCTCCATGGACACTCGCTATAATAAGGCCCATGATTATTGTAAGCAATCATTAAAATATGGAGAAAGCGACCGAGTCCTGCTTGAAAATTAAAAAAAAATATATTTTTATGAACAAAATTTGTTCCAGATTCTTTTATCAATGAAGAGCACTGTTCAATCGTTGATATTTTTACTCAAAAATCCAATCTACACAAAGGTGAGAACGCTAACATCACTAAGATCTCACTGTCCATTGCAGAGAGTTCTTCTTCTTGCACTTGATTCAGTTTTGTGTAGAAAACGTCCTACAGTGACTACAATTCAAACGGCCGCTACTGCCTCAACGCACTAACTAGGCCAACTAGCAGATAATTTGTTTTGAATCACGCTTGTCTGATTTTTATGAGACCACCCTGCGAAATATTTCTTGACTTCTTCTGTCCGTATTATCCATATCTCGACATGATGCGGCAAAAGCTTGATTTTTGTTGTTTTTTTTGTGAAATATTAGTGAAAAGGTGTTTTGATTCAATTCATTCGGATGTGAGATAATCTGTTATCCTACTCATTGACAATGAAGTTATATCAAAATATGTTTTGATGAACAGAATTTAGAGACCGCAACGTGATTCTGAAAATAAACGATGGGATGTTCTTTTAGGGGTCAAAATGTCACAATGAGCCTAAATAAGGCCATACTTTTTACTGTTTTTCAAAATTTCACCCTGAACCAAGATGCACCTAAAAAAGTGCACTATTGCCTCTCACTGAGAGAACGTCGATAACATAGGGGGCGGAGCCTAATTCGAACTCTCAAGATCTTGTATGCTCTAGAGACTAGGTGCTGTCATGCTCTCGTGGCTTAGTGGTAGTGCTCCAGGACTACTTTGCCGAAGGGCGCAGGCTCAAGTCCGGTCTGGCGCTTAATGTTTTGCAAGTCTCCGTGATAAACAACGGAAGTTGTAAACAAATACTCGCGGACTACAACTATCTTTGAAAGACTAGCACAAATTTCAAACACTTCTGATATTCGCGTTTTTTGTTCTGATCGTCTTCTAAAAATAGAGAGCATAAATAACGAGAGGCGCACCCGAGTACGGCCACTAGAAGGCACTAATTCCTCTAATTAGGTACTTGTTTCGTCATTTTTGACCTACCCAAAGTTGACCGATCAAGCTGCGCCATGGGTCGTTTGTGAAGGAGAGTACAAGCTACAAAACGCGCCCTTGCTCGTCCGAAACGGTCCCCACAAAGTGGGCGGAGCCTGCGGTCTCTAACAGAATTCCAGGAATTTGACGAGGATTTGACGACGGATTTGAAGAGATAAGATACAAACATTGGTTACACGGGGCATATCTTCACGTGATTCCTTCATTCTCTCTGTTTGTGAGATGGTTGTACTGGATTTACTTCCTGGTTTCATCCATTCTCCACTGTACTGCTACCTTTTGGTATCGTTGATACGTTCGGAAGCTCTCTTTCTGAACACTCAATTTTACACGTTGTTCGTAGCAGCATGTATGAGAAATGTAAACCAAATTGTCAATGAATTCAAAGGAGTGAGTGAGCTAATATCTATTTCGCTTACTTGTCTCTCAAGCTAATCTCATTCTCAGTGGAACAAGCATGGACCTATACCATATTGATTGTTGGTTTCATGGCTTGTTTCGCGTTATCGAATAAGCACGTTGAGGCAATTCATCACCTGGGGGATATTTCTGCAAGCCTCGGAATGGAACAAGTTCTTGGTTTTTGATTAGTGAACGATTCAATTCACATTTGATCTGAAGGAATCTTGCAGTATCATCGAATTTTTAATGTAATTGTGTATTCGACCTGCACAGTTCTGAGTATCGGCCTCACACTCAGGGCGTCTGCTAGACTCTTTCAACTTCATAAGCTTGTCATCAAAGTTACTATTCAAAAAACGTTGCCTGCTGACATTCTCTTGCGATTACGGAATATCATTCGCTATCACAAAAGCATGATGATGGTTACTATTGTCATTTGTTTAACTCACTCTTTGAAGGCAGTCAATGAGGTGAGAACTCTTACTACCATCTGACTCTCTTACTCTTACTACTCTTACCAAATTTCAGATTTTCTGGGGAGTTCTTATCATTTCCAATTCGAAAATTTCAACTTGGGATTGTACATGGAGACATTGGTAAAAAAACATTTTTATTTCTTCCATGATCGAATATTATTTGAATAACGTCACTCATGGAATAGCCATGTACGTCACTCCTATCTATCTCGTTTTCTTCTCTCGGAGACGTGCGCTGTTATGGCAACAAGAATAAAAATGATTTCGGATTTAAGAGAAAATGTTAATTTGAAACTGTGATTTGTGGAAGTCAAAGCTGTCTCTGTGTTTCGAATGAAAATTAGTTTGTGACGTTCTCAATGTTATGAGAACGTGTATTCGCATAAATCAGATATCATTTGATCTCTAGAGAGTCTATCGAGCAATCAGACACGCTTTCATCTCTTTCGAATTCTCTAAATTGTTGAGACAGGAAAATACCAGTTCATAACCGGTGTATTCACATTCTACGGTCGCCATTCGATGCTCCAGTACCATAATCAGTTTGTCAATGTAAGTTCTAGATTTATTGAGAAAATAATGATTACTTTTCCAGGATTTCTCACGAGTATTGCAGTATTATATCACAGGTACATACTCGGCAAATGTCCCTGTTTTTAATGAATTTTCATATTGAGCCTTGTCACTGATCGTCAATCTGATGCTTCTTCGTATCCTCAAAACATCGAGAGGGAGTGGAATCGGAGCCTATCGATATCTTATTATGTGGTTCTGTCTATCTGATCTTTACTATACGATCGTCCACTGGTTGGTGTATCCGGTATGTTGAAATAGATAGTCCGCAAAATATAATAAATATGGTTGAAGATTCCCGAAACATATCGAAATGCCTTTCTACTGAAAGGGCATGGCATCTTTCACTCTCGACTTGGTCCCTGTATCTACGCTGCGGCTTATCTACAGGCCTTTCCCATCCTCGCTTTTCACTTTCTATATCGGACTCTCGCAATCAGAAAGTTTGTTGAAAAAATGGATCTTGGTGATTCGGATTTACAGTCCGAGGATTTTTCAAGAACCTATTGGATTTTTTGCGGCATTAGTTTCCACCACATGTGCAACAAATTTGATCGGGTAATCATTTTAATAATTTTTCATACGAACTTTGCTTTCAGGCTATTTGTGTCCTTTGTCCTCCTTGCTCCTGATGACCAAAGTATGAGTGTTCTCGGCCCATTCTTTGCTGGAAACTTCTCGTCTCCGGTGATTCACAACAAACTGAATGCGCACGAATACCTGCACGCACTGTACTGGGTGAGACAGAGACATTCTTGTTGAAGAAAACAACCGGGTTGTTCAGGCGGGAGAAACATTTGATCAGCCGCGTTGGCGGAATCTGATAGGTGCCTTCATCGTTATTATTATCATAGTCATCGCATACGTAATAATCGTCACTTGCTGCATTCTAATCAACAAATATCTGAAGTAAGATCGATAAAAATGTGAAAATACAGTTTCGGCTTCAGAATAAACGCTAGAAGTACAAGGGCGATTTTGCTGCATCGTCAACTATACCGTTCACTGATCTGTCAGGTTATGGAGCTCATTGATTCTCACACAATGCAACGATTCCTTCAGACGATTTATCCACTGATAACCACTTACTACCCGCTCAGCGTATGCGTCATTTTGCCCATGTTTGGTGAACAAATTATTTGGAGAGTCCTAGATAAAAATAACTTCCAGGCTTCAGCTTCAATTGGGTGTCCGTATTCTGCCCTCCATCTTGCGTGTCGCATCCACTATTCGACCCTCTCTTCCTAATATTTTGCATTTCGGAATATCGGTGAGCCGTTCTTATTGCAGTTCTGAACTTGTTTTACGGACGCGCCTTTCTACGTTCTCTCGGTCTATCTCGCCATGCGAGGAGGACAGCGACTGTTTCACATGTTTCATTCGTTTCAAGCTTCCGCCCTATACCCAGTGTGGTCTGAAAGTGATGGTACAAATAAACGAAATTAATTATTGAAATTGAACAGCACGTTGTCCTCGCCATACAAAGCAATCACCGTCTATACAGACAGACAATCAACCAGGCTGAATTGTCCCAATCAGCGAACGAGTTCACCTGTCCTTGAGTAGATTCGCGCATACAGTTGGTATTTTCTGATTATGATATTACGCCTATAAATTTACGCCTGCACTCTCTACAGGATCTGATCGAAATGAAATATTCAAAGAAAAATATAACAAGACATGAATACCTTTGACTTCACTCAAAATTTAGATTTTTTCAAAGTTGTCCGATTCCCAGAATGTACAGTGATTATTCGTATTATCTGGATGTCATGACTTAGATACAATAGGATTTTTCCATGGCAACTCATAACATGTATCCATGTTTTTACCTATATTATGAAAAAAATACTGTCATACAAATATATCTTAGTTGGAAAACTCTTCAAAAAAAAACTAACGGACGCCAATGCATGCTCTGTTTTCTTTAGTTTTGTCTGAAAGGAATGGTAAAACTTAGCAAACAGGAATTATCTCGCCATTACCTCCTCTTGACATACATAGAAATATTATTCTCGCTCGGATTTAAAGAAGAAATTTTTGTTCCAATTTTGCTTATGAAACTGTATTGTTCATTTTCAAGTTCCTTGAGATTCAATATGTTTCATTTATTTCAGATGGAGAATTTTCTTATTCTAAACGTTCTTGAATGCACATGCTCTTTAGCTTGTATTTGCTTGTACTCAATCATTATCTACGTTCTCACTAAAACACGACTTTTTCATTCTTCATTCAGGTGATTTGAATTCTCGCCATGACTTATAACTATTTTTGTAGAACAACATTTCGAATATTTGCTCTAGCCGTTATTTTTGCTATGTTCAGCACATTGTTCTTGAGAGCAGAGTGTTTCTTACAAGGTGAAACTTGTCGGGCCAATGCATCTAACTGTGATAATTTAGATCGTTGTTCACGATACAAGCCAATCCCAATGCGATTTGACACAAGGAGCGTCATGTTAGAAATTCTCGATATTTCAATGCAAGTTTTATTTTGAATCCGCAAATATATTCAAATCAATTCAGATATTCGTATTGGCTTGGGTTAACATCCGTAGCCGCTGAACGAGCCTGCGCTACTGTTTTTGTAAGCAGTTACGAGAAACGGTTTCATTCATCTGGAACACAAATCGCGATAATAACAACATTCGTGAGCCGATCTGATAATCTTCTGCAATTTACAATAGACATAATTTCAGATATTCGTGAACACGATTCAGAACATCTGCGCTTGTAAGTGTACATTTTAATAACAAAAAAATGTTTTAAACAATCAGATCACTTTCCCCAAGAAACCATTATGTTTGCATGCGGATTCGATATCACAACTTGCGTTACAGTGAGTGCAATCATTCAAAATTTGCAGAAATATTGTTGAAGGTGCTTTATGTAATCAGAGCCATCAATGTTCGTCGTAATCAAATAGGCGCCGATCTATCCACGCGTTTTCAAGTGAAAGAAAATGTCCTTGTAAGTCGTTTGTCACTCCATTACGGATGGGCATAGACAACTTCGAATTTCAGCTTTCAACTTCAATGTTTCCTCTAATGGTTTTCTGTTTCATTTTTCAAATGGCAATATGTCCTCTTGTTTATCTCTTTCTAACAGAATCCGACGACAAACGTAGAGAACCAATTACAGCTCTGTTACAATTTGTATGATATGTTGTGATTCCTGTTGTATTGAGTCTTTTCAGTTTTCTGTATTATTTCTTCTGTTGTACGCCATCGGATTCATTCGAAGTGCCGCCATGAAAAAGGCGATGCGATCACTCGGACTCGTGAGGGAAGTGGTGAGTAGAAGGGCGAAACCAGAGCTCGTCGGGATAAACAACTCGAATAAGGAAGCAAAGTTCCTTACAGGTGGAAGCTCGAAGGAACGACAACGTGCAATACGAAGAGTGGATGGAAAAACAGCGGACAATGTGGAGAGTCGGTTGATGACAACAATAGATTAATTATTTGAATTGTTTCCTGTATCATAAAACTTTCACGGAACGACGTGCTTGTTAGATTTGGGTGCAAGCAACAATCAGACCGATGATGACCGATGATGATATGACATGTCTCGCCATAGTGGAACCGATTGTGCAGATTCTTCTAACAATGAATAGCCCTGCTCATCATCATACACTCATACTTCTTCAGAAGAATCCAACTTAAACGAATGCAAGTTCAATCACCTTTCATTTTGACAGATCCAATTCGTTAGAGAGCCATTGTGCACATTATCGACACCATTCTTCATAGAAAACGTTCAGTCTGTGAAGAGCCAACGCATTCTTTCAAGATAAACCCAACGTATTCAAATTCGAAAGCCCTCCGAAAATTTTAACAGATTGCGCAATAAATAGCACAACGTTCCGTGCCGTTTTCTGTTTAGAAACTGTCATCTTTGTAATGCAAATCGGTTCTCTCATTCTTCTTTACCTCTTTTCCGCCAACTGACTCAACTCTTGTTGAGCGTTTGATCTCGAGGAGATTATGGAGCGAAAGAGAGAAGAGGAAGGAAAAAGAACCTTTGAGGATAGCCGAACTCGTGCAGTGCGGAACCAAAATGACAACCGGAGAATTTATTTACTCGATCACAAAAAGAGCTAGAATTCGTACAACCCGTGTGAGTGGAGTGAGTAACCTGTACCTATGTGAGTGTATCTACAATCAAGCTTCGAATGTCGTATTCCTGGGTATGAAAATGGCAATGAGAAGAGTGGCAATGAGGAGAGCAGCACCGAAGACGACGAAGGCGAGATCCGGCCAGAATTCATTCTGAAATCAGAGATTTCGACTTCGAAAACATCGATTTAACCTGACCAGTGCTCCGACGTGAGGGCCGAAGATGGATCCGATGTTAGAGACGGTGAGACCGAAGGCGACCGCGAATGATCGGCATCTGAACGAATTATTTGAGTTAATTCTCTAACAATAAGTAATGGCCTCACTTTGTGGGAAAAAGCTCGGCGGATACGATGAGTGCGACGAAGTAGCACGCAGTGACGAGGAATTTAGAGATGAGCCATACGATGACGAAGAGGGCTGGGATTCCTGAAGAGTATGAGTTGATGACCCCACCCTGTTCAAGACATTTCTTTGTGCCAAAAATCGTAAAAGGATGTGTAACGAACCAGGGCCGATGAATTTGAGGACGATGAGAGAGATGGACGCTCCGATGAAGACGACCAGCATCACTATCTTGGCTCCGAACCTCGAAATGACTTTTTTCAACCAAAACTGTTAACAATTGACATGATTTCTGAAACCAAACTGACCAGTCAATGAATTTCGGTACTCCGCAGTATGCCGGTAGTTCGACGAGACCGGAAAGGACGAAGTTCCAATTGGCATCGCCCACTTCGAGAGCAGTCGAAGCGATGGAGAGACCAGTGTAGGCGAGGAGGGTCGCGACCCTTAAGAAGGATGAAGGACTGCGTCGAGAATTCAGTGATTTGACGGGGCATGAACTTGAAAATAAAACGTGTATGACTACTCACTGAGTGTATCCTACGACGAGAAGGAGGATGAGCAATCGACAATTGCGAACGATGAATCCGAGACTGCCGACGATCGTCGTTCGAGTGTTCTGCAAAATACATTACCATTATTCTCCTTGATGATTTCACAGAAATTATTAAAATCGCCATTTAGCTCAAAATCGTTCTGACCGTGTTTCCACTCCTCGCTCCCTCGCACATGATCGCATCGAAATCGACGTCGTACGATCGTCTGTTCCACCTGAAAAGAGGGGAATGCAAACGGATTCGTGACCATTAGCTTAAATAAGTTAATCACATTCCGACAAATACAAATGAGAAAGTGTAAATCTAGTGCATCATTCTAACCATTCGGCCTTCTTCACGAAATCTTCTAGTTTCCTTCGACTGTTCTGGGAGACACAGTAGTAAGGACTCTCGGGCAGGCATCTGAATTGTTTGATCAAATTATGAATCTGACTAACGACATCCGCACCATGCTACGTGTATTATCTACTGGGCGTCACTACATCAAGTGTGAAACAACGGTTGTAATCCCCAATACATGCCCAATAAAACTGTCAATCTTCTCAGTTATCAGCCGAGTCATCATCACTCGATCCAGAGAGGGGTCAAAAGACGGATCAAAGAATCAAACTGACACAATAAGGATCAATCCAATGACGAGAGATGCAATTGAGTGGACGCCGATGAGCCATCTCCACGACTTGACGAGAAGAGCTGTCGGAGCGACGATCGCATAGCCAATGCACCAGAATAGACCTGAAAGGACATTGAATTTGTGCTTACCAATTCAATTCGTTCTTAGTATTTGTACTTGATCTTGAGACCCATTAAATTCATTCTGAACTAGTCAAATGGGAAAACTGACCGAATGCGCAGGCTGAGATGTAGCGACGACACTCGGCCACTGACTCCATGCAGTGAACGAAGTTGACCGTAGCCACCGACTGAATGTAAGTTATTTCTTCAAACTTCTTCAGAATTTTCTACTCAGAAAGAACTGGGAAATGAAAAACGCTACAACGTACATTGAGGAAGAATCCCTGGATGAATCGAACGATGACGAGGAAGAGGAAGGAAGGAGCGAGAGAGGAGAGAGCTCCAGTGATGGCAATGCAGAGAAGAGAGATGTAGATGATCGGCTTGCGACCATATCTGAATGAGGGTTTCATCTGTCATCTGTTATTCATCTGATGAAGGAAAGGGGAACGAACCGATCGCTGAGAACTCCGGGGAAGAATCCGAGTACGAGACTGCCTGCGAACGTCGCCGATGAGACGAATTCAGAAGCATCGATCGACGCGATTTGAGGAAGATTGTCCCACTGAAATAAGTTAGTGTATGACCAAATATTTCCTTTTCAAGTCATCAATCATTCTATCTACACAAACTAATCCCTCAACGCTCCACTGGAGCGACAAAACTGACTACACGAATAGGAAATGCACATGATCTCTGCTTCTAATTCTAGTGCCACGGCGGCATTTTCTACGTCAGAATCCTATGGTTGTTGCGTGAGAAAAGGAGACGGAATAGTTGGAAAAGTGTGACTAACCTCGTCCTGAATCGTCGTGAATTCTCCTCCGATCGAGTTTCCGACGGGTGCGAGATACGCCGCCATGACGAACATCTGAGCAGCGAGACCCCATTGAAGAGATTGAATGAAGACGAGAAGGACCGTGAATGGAGTCGATCTGAAGAGATTACAATAGTATTACAACTAATGATTCATCGAACCGAGTATGATTCAACGTCTCTATTCTATGCTAGTGTACAAGTAGAGCACTTCTACTACTGGTCGCGCTGTCTCTTTAGTATTTGCATAGAACAGCTGAAGAATCAAATTCAATGAGCCCTACCCCTCTCTAGAATAGATGACCAGAGATTGAGGGCTGAGTGAATTCTCGGTCGGAATAGTAAATATGGAGAGAAACTAACTTGACAGCATCGAGAAGTCCGTCGAGAGTGTCGATTATCTTCTTCTCCTTCTCCATTTCCTTCAGTTCGCACGTCTCTCGAGACGACACTCGAATTATGGTCGTCATCCTGAAGGTGAGATTGGAGAAAGAGTGAACGAACAGTACGAAATAATGATTAAAAACATTCACAGATTTGCGCGGGATACGAAATGAAGGGAAGAAATAATCTGTGAATATCCGCGGCGGACATTGGACGCGGTCTCTAATGGAGCACCACGAATAGAAGGTTCTCCGATCTCTGACCCCTCCCCTCTCTCTTTCTAGTGCATTTTGAAACGGCAAACGGCACGTGGGGAGGAGTCGTGGCCAAGACTAGAAAGAGAGGGGAAGGGAGGATAGACGAAGGAACAACTTCGAACTCTCATTTGCAAAAGGGGCGCCGGATTGGTGTGCAAACAAGGGGATATTCGGTGCAGGAATGGTTCGGTAACCTCTTTCGAGGTTATTAGTGCGGGTGGCAAGTCAAATAGTGGTTGTGCAATGAATGAGTCAAGACGAGCTGTCTCTATGGTGCGCCTCCCCCTTTCCTCCTCCTTCTCCTATTCCGAGAGACAGACAGGGAGGAGGGATCCCATTTCCGCTTTAGCGCGCACGCTTTACCACGAAGTACGCCTGCCCGAGAAACGGTCGGACTTTGGAGTGTGTCTGGGTAGGTTTTCCCTTTGTCGGCTTAGTCAAAGTAGGGGAAAGGGAGCGCGGGTGGACGATAATCGAGGGGTGACATGAGGAAAAGAGGGCGGATCAAAATGTACATGGGCATTCTTTAGAGAACGGAACGAGAACGGAACAGTGGATAGAACGGAAAGATGAAAGAGGAAGAAAGGAGTAAATGAAGAAGCGATTGACCTAGTAGACGAATGAGAGGTGGGAACTGTGTAGATCAAGGACCATGATAAGAGAAGGGAAGAACCCTCTCTGACCTCCCATTACTCGTCCCCCAGACAATAACAAACAATCTGAGCTAGATGTCGTTAGAATTCTGGGTTTTTTGATGAAAATAGAACAACACATTTAGTTCCGCACATTTATTTCCTTCACATACAACTACGCTTCAAATTTAGTATTTCTCGGAATGAAGATGGCTACTAAAACGGTAGCTATTGCGAGTGCAGCTCCGAACACGAGAAAGGCGAGATCGGGAAGAATATCGTTCTGAGCAAGAGAACATTAGAGGAATGGCATGTCTATGACTCACCAATACTCCGAGATGGGGTGCGATAATGGACCCGATGTTAGAGAAAGTGAGGGCGAATCCAACGGCGAATGAACGACATCTGAAATGAAAATATTTTAAATGGCTTATGAAATTGTGATTGGCACTTTGTTGGGAACAGTTCGGATGCCACAATGAGAGAAGTCATGTAGCAAGAAGTGGCGAAGAATTTGGAAAGCAACCAGAAAGCAATGTAGAGGGCGGTGAGATCTCAATAATATCTATCAGGAAATGCTGATGGTAATGCGTAAAATATAGAGAACGTCAAAGTGGACTCACCATGTGGAATAAACTTGAGTGCTACAAGAGAGACGGAAGCGCAAGCGAATACGACGATCATCACAAATTTAGAAGGAAACCTGGAGAAACGAAGATGATATGATGCGACAAATAATTCACTGGCTGGTGAAATATGACGTACCAATCAAGAAACTTCGGGGCAACACAGTAGGCTGGGAATTCGACGAGTCCCGACAGGACGAAATTCCAGTTCGCATCTCCAACATCAAGAGTCGTGGAAGCAAAAGAGATTCCAGCATATGCCAGGAGGGTCGCAATTCTAAACTCCCTTTCTGCTCATCGCATTAGCTGCATCTACTCAACTTTCTTTTTGTCGTTATCAGTGGTAGTAATAAGAATGTAAAAGACAATGGTACGGAATGAATGGTACTCACTCTGCGTAGCCCATGACAAAAAGCAACAGTAACACTGGCGGGTTTTTGAATAGGAATGAAAGACTTTCGCCGACAGTCACAACGGTTGGCTGACAGTGGACGTTTATTAAATCTTTTCCTTTTTCAATTTCGTCAAACCGTTTCGCCATTTCCATCCTCTCGTTTCTTGCTCATTACCGCATCATAATCGATGTCGTAAGTGCGTCGATTAATCCTGATCAGAGATTTTTCAATCTTCTCGGGATTACCCACCATTGACTCCTCTTTACGAATCCCTCCAGCTTGACTCTATCGCTTTGTGCGACGCAATAGTACGGACTTTCCGGGACTAGCCTGGAGTTTCGATTTGTCTATCAAGTTATCAGCTGATATTCTAACAATAATTGTACTGCTGCACAGGCCACTGCAGCAATTGCATTGATGCCGAAGATCCATCTCCACGTGCCTACTACCAGTGCTTCCGGAGCGATGAGACAATACCCAATGGTCCAGAACAACCCTGAATCACGATGAGCTCTTACTTTTTTCGTTCTTTCCTCACCAAAAGCGCAAGAAGCAAGGAATCGACTGCCCTCAGCCACTGATTCCATGCAGTGAACGAAATTGAGGGAAGCAATTGCCTGAATTTCTTACATTTTTAGAAATTTTTTAAATGCGGCCTACATTGAGGAAGCATCCTTGCAGAAACCTTCCAACGATCAGAAACCAGAAAGTGGGCGCAAAGGCACACGCCGTGTCTGCGATTACAATGAAGAAGAGAATGAAAACTAACAACTTTCGACGGCCGTATCTGTGATGATTTTCTTGTGCAAATTGTGCACTCTGGCGATACCTGTCACTGAGCAGATTCGGAATTGTGCCAAAGATGAGATTCCCGACAAATGCAATGGATGAGATCATATCGTAACTGATTACAGACTCATCAGGCCACTAAATGAGTTTCAAAAGTCTTTCATAATGATATCAGTGAAACTGACCTCATCCCTCACACTCCGGTACGTGCCATTGGGCGCAATCGAGTCTCCCGAAGGTGTCAGATATGCCGTCATTACAAACATTTGCCCCGACACGGCCCATTGCATTGATTGAACGAGTATAATGAAGAAACAGAAAGGAGACCATCTATGTTTATCACTTTTATTGATTGATAAGAAGCGAAACCCACTTCAAACTCTCCAAAAGCTCATTGAGTGATGAGATGGTTCCCTCCCTCCTCGATTCGATTGCATCAGCTTCTTCGGAGTCGGAAATCTCACTCATTCTGCTTTGCTAGGTCGTAAAACAGTAGTAAATGCAGCGGGCGAGAGGATTATTCGGCGAGAAAAGGACGAACGGTGAATGTCAACACGATACACAACACGATTGTGGCCAGTGATCGATTTCTTTTCTATTCGTTGCCATACGCTTATCAGATTTCTGCGCTACATAATCTCCACGGCACCATTTCGTAGACAGTCGGGCGCTATTCCATCGATCTTATTTCAAGGTCTTTTACAATGTGATTGGCATTTCTTTTTCCTCGAAACGTTCTGCATGATTCATCATGTTTATCATTACCAGTTTCCAATCATCAATCCATACCTACGATCCAATTTCTTACCGATTCAAGGCTACTCTGTCTTGCACAGTGTGCAATTTTCGTGTGTCCATAGATAGCCATCAGTTTCTCGTTTATCATTTATCAGTACATGTCAGGATTATCAGAAGGAGGAGAAGGGACACGTGTCGGAGTGGTGCAATCATTCGGGAGTAATCGGCATTCTACGAAACAGAATGATGTGAGAAGGGGGGGAATGGGTTCACAGGAACAATGTACACTCTCGTGTGGACAGTGTGAAGGATTCGCACCGGAAATCGTTAAATATGTCCTGGACATCACGTTTGATACTTTGAACGGCATGAATTTATTTCGCTAGGGCTCAAATTTCGTTTTCATAGGAATGAAAATAGCAGCGAGAAGTGCTGCAACGGCGAGTGCGACGCCGAATAAGAAAAAGGCGAGATCGGGACGGATCTCTGTCTGAAACATAAATAATTATGGTCAGTAAGAATGAAAGGCATACCAAATGGCCAAAATGCGGGGCCAGAATCGATCCAATGTTGGAGAAACTGATTGCCAATCCGACTGCTGATGAACGGTATCTAGAATTTCAAAACTTTTACGTGTTTAAAAATAAATTTCACTTTGTCGGGAAGACCTCCGAAGTAACAATGAGAGCAGTGATGTAACAAGAAGTGGAGAGAAACTTGGAAAGTAGCCAGAAACAGATTAGAAGTGTAGGAAAATCTGTAAGGTGTGATTTCAATGAGAGGGAAGGGGGCTTACCGTCGGGAATGAATCTAAGCGCTAGAAGTGATGCAGAAGTGCAACTAAAGACCAGAATCATCACAATTTTGCAGGGAAACCTGTACGAAACTCATTTGTTAAATTTTCTTTTGTGAAATTGCACCATTCGAGCAGCAGTGGAGCAACGCAGTAGGCAGGAAATTCGACAAGTCCTGAGAGGACAAAGATCCAATTCGAATCACCCAAATCGAGTGAAGTGGAATCAAAGGAAATTCCAGCATAAGTTAGGAACGTTGCAAATCTGCAAAAGATTTCGGTTGGTTGTTTCCCATTTTTGAATATGAAACTCACTCAGAATAGCACATGACGAGCAAAACAACGAAAACTTGTTTGTTCTTGAAGAGGTATGTGAAAATCGCTCCGATGGTTGTTGCAGAGAGCTAATACTTCTGATTGAAATATTGACAGAAGAAAATAACGGACCTGCTCGTCATCTTCGATCCTCTTCTGACCGAGAATTGCATCATAATCGACTTCATATTCGCGTCGGTTGAACCTGATATTCGGATATTCAGTTAGTACTATTCGGTTTGTGAAGTGATCGCCTACCATTTGCTGGCCTCCACGAACTCTTCTAGTTTCGCTCTTTCGTTCTGAGCCACGCAGAAACATGGACTTTCAGGAACAAACCTAAAACTCTAAGAATACCTATTGCAGTTGGTTCACATTCCTGACACAGATTGTATGATTCCACAAACAAGAGCAGCTATTGCGTTGACGCCGAGAATCCATCTCCACGATCCGATTACCAATGCAGTCGGGGCAATGATGCAATATCCAACCGTCCAGAATAATCCTGAACAATGTCTTCAATTTTGGAATCTAAAAAGGAATCCAACCGAAACAACAAGCAGCCAGGAATCGACTTTGTCCAGTAATCGATTCCATGCAATGGACAAAGTTGAGGGTGAAAATGGCCTGCATGTTTCGATTTTGTATGAACTTTGATTATTCCTACATTGAGAAAAGCCCCTTGCATGAATCGGGCTAATATTAGGAACCAGAAATTAGGAGAGAGCGCGCAGGCAGTGTCGGCCACTGTGATTCCGAAGAGAACGACAACGAGCACTGCACGACGACCGTATCTGAGGAATAGAAGAGTTATCGAGTATGTAAAGTAATCAAACCTATCGCTCAGCAAGTTTGGAATCATTCCAAAGAAGAGATTTCCTACAAATTCCGAAGCCGAAATCATCTCGTAACTGTCCATCCATACGAAATAACGAGGAACGTCCGGCCACTGAATTTGTTGTGGTTATTTGAAATTATGTGTTTTGAAAATTTGGCGTTACCTCATCTCTCACACTCGTGTACGTTCCATTTGCGACAGTTTCT
>LS598529.1:117236-139339 GCA_900490775.1 Pristionchus maxplancki
GATTGGCTGTGGCCTGGTCGGCTCTCCATACCCATTGTTCTCGAACCGAAGAGGTTCCCTCTGCTGGTGGTACGCGGGCGGTTCCGAGTGTCTGGCTTGAGGATGCTGGGCATTCAGAATTGGAGTGCTCGTGCTGGTGGGGAGGGTTCTCAGGAGGTCGTCGAGTGTGTCATCGAGTTGATGGTGATGGTGAGGGTCCATGGCACGAGATCGGGCCTGCTGTTCACGAGAGGCGTCGACGTGAGGACACGCTTCGGGGATGGGATGGGGGAGGTGGATCTCGACCTCGTGAACGTTGGGCACCGCATCGCGACCACCGCCGTTCTGGTACACTGGATTCTGCAGCAGAGGCATCTGAGGAGGCAGGGCGGGCATGATCACTGCGGGAGGTTGCGAGTGTCGCTGCTGCTGGATGGGATGGTGCTGCACGGCGGGTTGCTGCAGCTGAGGCTCCGCGCTGCGACGATCCATGCGGTCGAAGGGTCTGCAAGGTTCATTATAATAACGAGATTTTAAAAAAGACCAATCTGAAATTCCGCTGCTCACCGATCAAATGCCTGATACGGGCCATCATCTCCTCTCGTGCTCTGACTCATTCCTCCGGCAAAAGTCACACCAGGGATTTTCGGGGTTTTCGGTCGGTCGGGGACGATATTGGGCATCTCTTGGGGAATGTCTTCGATCGGTCGAACGTAACACGAAGGGAAGATACCAATCTCTCCAATGTGATTCACTCCCTAAATTGTATTCATTTTACGAAAACGATATTCAAATAATCTGACCTCAGTCCAATTTTCGTCGATGTGCCTTCTGAAGCTGACGACGTCGCCCATCTTCAGACTCATCTCGTTGTGATTCCTTCCTGTGAAGGGATAGACGGCACGAAGACGTTGACGGATGATGTCAACGCACTCCTCGATCTGAAATGAGGATTTTTTCAGTAAATTCTCAAGAATCTTTATTCGATCGTTGAAGTAACGAGTTCAAAAAGAACTCACATCAACATAGCTGGCGGGGAAGATTCCGACCCTTCCGTTCCTCTCTCCCTCCATCCAATTGCCGTCGATATCGCGACGAAGACGGATAATGTCTCCCTTGTTGAGAGCGAGTTCGCTGGAATGAGCAATACATACAAAAATATTGAGGAAGGGATGCTCACCGTTCAGTCTGGGGCACGAATCGATGGAGTACGACGGCTGTTCTCACTCCAGTTCCACTGCTGGTCGAACGGGCGGGACTGTGACCACTGTAATGGATTCGATGGATCATTGGATTGTAATTTTCTGATTACAATATGATTTGAGCCAATGCAAAGTCACTCACCGTTCGTCTCCGTACGCATTCAGAAGACCCGTGAAGCGGTCGGTGTTATGCGCGAGGGAAGGAACGGAGTTGGGCCTGCAAGGATTCGATTGATTTTTGCATTGTATCATCATTTTTAGAAATTTTTCAGATTGATTACTCACTGGTATCCATGCCGTCTGGCCCTCTCTCTATCCAGTTCCTCTCCCAGTTTTTCCGCTCTCAAAGTCGTCATTTCCTCGTTGGTAATTCGCTTCAGCTGTTCGATTTCCTCTGCGAGATCGAGTCCTGCAATGATTTGTACGGTGAGATTTCCTGTAAATCTCGGAGAAGAAAAGACTAAAATGTTGGTTGAAATCACAGCAATCAGTTAGTCTCACTCTGAATTCGGATCTTCCGTTTCTCGATTTCCCTTCGCGCCGTTGCATCGGCTAATCGTGCCTGACGTTGCGCTTTAGAAGTCGATGGTGTTATCGACTGCAATGGTTGGTTAGTGCGAGAAACTTGGTTATTCGTATTACTGACGGGGTTAGATTTGCTCCTTCTCGTGTAATTCACATCGAGAGACGCGATGAACTCCTCCAACTCTGCGGCCGTCGACTCAAGTCGATCCGCTATCCTTGCAGCGGCTGCAAGTTTTCAATACACCTGCTCCGCAACCGGGTCACAACCTATCGTCCGGTCCTCGCCTGGCCGTTGCTGGCGCGATTTGAATTCGGTGTTGACTGTGCTGTAGATTTTCTCGAGAGCATCATCGTTGTGTTTTCGAGGAAGACCGCAACGGAGACACGCACTGAACCATGGTTAGATTTCGCCCTCGAACTTATTCGCTTGCCCAAACTTCGATGTTATGTTTCACACTTGAACTCTCGAAATATCATGAACGACCAGCAACAATTTCTGTTAGATTTTAGTTCACTCAAATCGGTTACCGTCCAGCGGGCGTCACAATTCCTCTGGCATCCTCATCGACGAATCGATAGGAAGGGAGATGGAAGTGGACGGTCTTCTGAGAAGTCGAAGGACCGTGACCATTGCACGTCAAGGACGCCGGACGCCCTGGTTAGAGAAGAGAACTCGGAAGAGTTAGATCACTCGGATGAGGATGAATGAGTTGTTGGTTAGAATCTCAATCAACAAGAGGATGGAATCATACCAACGGGCGTGGTTCCTCGATGGGCACCAGTCTGCTGTTGATTTGGAGGATTCTGAGGAGGCAGAACAGAGTGGGAGGATGTGGACGGAAGGGGATCACTGCAATGGAACTGATTTCTGAAAATTTAAATGAATGAATGAATGATGTATACGCATTTTTTTTGAGTGGAAGCAACGGTTTTCGAAAAGCCAGCGGATCCTGCGGAGAAACTGACCGTCCGACGCTCTTTGCTCTGCGCGTGTCCACTTCTATCGCTGTGCAGACGGAGGGAGGAGAGGGAGAAGACTGACGACGAGAATTGTGCTCTGAAATCACTTGTTTTAGCCTAATTTATTACTTTTTGTCAATAATTCCATATTTTGACACGTTCTTTCTATTACTGAATTGGTAGGATGAAAACTCACGATTGGCGTCTTCGTTCAGGCGATACTTCAGAATCGAGGCATCTGAAACAAAAAAATTGTAAAAAATGGAAAGAAAACTGAAAAAAATGAAAGAAAGTCTATCTAAGGTCACGCGATGCATGCAGAAAAAGAGAAGCAGACAAATGGTCGAGAAAGCAACAAGAATAGAGAGAACTCAGCGGTGCGAAAAGGGAAGAAATTTCCTGGAGGGCGCTGATTCGATTGAGAAGAGCAAAGTAAAAAAGGATGAGAAGTCATGAACTTGGCAAGTGCGCGAATAACTTCTCGAATCTTCCCGAGGGCGACAACTCAAGTGAGTAACAATGGGAAGGAAGCGACAATCAATCACATCAAACATAGTGTTGCCCCTTCTCTCTCAACTCTTCTAAGACACAAGTGCATTATTTATTCTCCCTTCCCGCTTTTCGTTTCTGCTCTCTCGAATCGGCGTCTTCTCTCTCTCGACGAACAAACACAGGGAAGAAGGGCGCATAAGCCTCCTCCCACTATGTAGAGAGAGATATTCAATTAATTATGATGCCCATAGAGGAGTCCAATCGAGGCAGCCAGTACCCATTGATAGACATGCGATGGTTGGGTTGAAAAGGAGGAAGAAAAATAGAGAATAGAGAATGAGAAGGCTTTACAAACGACTGTTGCTGATCAAACCAGTAATGAATGCGAATTTTGAAGGAACCGTTACAGATTGTCAATCTAAGGACGAAAACAGTGGATTAATGGATCGATTAATCGCGCGAGTGAAAGGTGCCATCAAATCCCGAGTGCTAACGAAAAGAGAACCAAGGATGCGAAGAGAAGGGGAAGATTGAAGAAGCGACGAAGGGGAGATTGGGGACGATAGGAGAAGAGAGTGGGAGAGAAGAGACAAGAAGATCGAGAAGAATGAGATGGTGGAGAACGCTCTTCGGGTTGCAAAAATAGCCAGACGGTGTAACTACAGAGAGAGGGGGTGAAAACTATAGCCTGGATGGTATGAGAAGGAAGGGGCGAATCTCGCGTGATCTTACAGCGGAATTCGTATCGAAATGAGGGAAGTGAAGCACATCTGGAGATGCGAAGGGCGGCTACTACTAATACACCGCATGAGAAGGCTATTCGAAAGAGGAGGAGGAAAAAGGGAGGAGGGGGAGACCTTACCTTGGCCATTGTCGATTTTGTGGAGGTTCTTGAACATGTTTCTGTACCAGTATCCCATGTCCGAATCGTCTCGTTTATAGTTCGGGGAGACGACCGCCTCGGCCTGTAAGGGACAGTTATTGCGAAATATAGGCAAATACAGGCTTATGAAATCTCTACCAAAGTGTTCGCTTACCCTGTTCACGGGTTCTGGCTCGGGCTCTGGCTGTGGAGTGGGCGCATGATCGTGTTTGGGCAATTCGATCTCGATCTGCAATCGTTCAATTACGTTTGGGGAGGAAAAACGACTGGCGCAGTCGACTAGAATGTCACTCGGAGAAGTGTGAAAAGGTTGCCACGAGAGACGATGCAACTTCTGCGTCGTCTCAAGAAGGAATTGTTCCTCAAGGCGCCAGGTACGGAAGTTGTTAAGGCCAAGATTGCGGGAGCGAGGGAGGAAAATAACACTTGGTTCATGGGCGCGTAGTAAGGCGATACTACGTGTGTTGGGTCGAGGATAATCTCAAGATTGGCGAGAAGACGCGTCACAAATGAGTTGAATCTTTGAAAAGTGGTTGCAAACCTTGGTGAGGGCACTCGGTGGCAGAGATGTGAATGCTTCCCTCGAATCACCCGAAAACGGCGGGGGAGAATCGCGAACCTGTGATTGGATTTGCATGAGTAATCGCCCGTTCTTGCTGGAACTCTTCTCCATTCTCTAACCACTTTCCAGTGTGAAACCTACAGTGAGCATGGACGCCTTTCGACTCTCCGGACTGGCATCGTATCCACTATCAGAGGGAGAGTCGTGCTCTCCATTGGGTAGTCCGATCTCGGAAGTACGCTGGGAGCTCATCTGAAAGTAAGCCGATACTTCCGAAATCTCAACAGTTTTTCTCTTTGTCTAACAACCACGTGTTGTATTCTTTCCCGCGAGTGCTCTTGATTCCGCTTTGTGCGTAAGACAACGCAAGCAAATCCTCACTCAGAGAGAAACAAGAAGTTCCAGAGTGAGGGAGACACAAACAGAGTTGTTCGTGGGCAGATAAAGGGGAGAAAAAAGTGATGGGTGGGCTTGATGGTAAGGGACTCTTAGCCAGTCGACTGTCAGTAAGGAACGATCTCTCACCTCGTCCTCTGCCGTTTTGGGTCGTCTTCTGATCGTTCCGAGATGGTCCGAATTGAGTGAAGAGTAGGAGGCAGAATGACGATGTTGCAGCTCGGCTGATTCCAGATCGGAGGTCTGAAAAGGAAATGAATTTAGACTCAGAACTACCCACTGACAACATTAGAACAGGCAGCCTTTTATACCTACCAGGAATAGCAGGGAACACCACCCAGAAACTCAGTCGTTACCTCTCCAAAAGGGCGTTGAGGCGGAAAATCACTGGACATGCGGGAGGGAGCTGGCGAATTATTAGAGAGACGCGCGGCTCGCAATTTGTTTACACTTCAATTGTCGACGCACGCCGCATACTTGTAGTGTAAACTACCCCCGAAAAGCGGGCTAACTTTTTGTCAGTTGACGATCGATGTTATTACCGTACCTGCAGTACAGCCCGTTCGACGGACACTCGGTCGATCGATGGCCGTTCTCTGACTGGCAGAGGAGTAGTGCAGGAGCGGGCTCGAGCCTCGACGAGAACTGCTTGAGACTGAGGCTCGGAAGGCTTCTATAATGGTATTCTTTCATTTATTATTTAGCGGTTTTCAGGTCGAGCAGTTTTTCAAGAATCGAACAATGAATTAAACATAATTGATGAGATCATTCATTGTTTACATCAGTAATCGATCAGACAAGATGGATTGGCGCAGGCATTTCTATTCAATCTCACCGAGTGAATGTCATTGCCGAATCCATTGCTCTGAATGCAAAGTTCGGCACGCTCGATTTCCTGAAAATTTTAATTTCAAGAAATTAAAAACCGTGAACCTTACATGAGCCGGCTTGAGCATTCCAACAAGAGAGGGCGGGCGAGTCTCCGATCGAGATTCCTCAGAAACAGTGGACGACCCAGAAGATTCGTGAGGAAGTGGAGGTTGAGACGGAGATTTCTGGAAAGCTTTGTTTTTGCGGACACCAAAGGAAGAAAATAGTAACTGTCTCATCGTTGGAATTGTGTCGTATGTCAACGTGAAAGAGGATTTGGTTGTTTTTATACTAGCAAATCACGATAACCGTTCTCTTTGAGCGGAAAATGTACCTTGTGTGGCACGAAGTTGTAGCTGGGCGGGGGCACTCCCTGGTAGAAATTGGCCTCATTTCGAGGAGGTCCATCGAGCACTCGACCGAAACCCATGTTGTCGCCTCCCGGCTCGTGCACCTTGAAGGTTTCATTAATCGCAATTTTGATTCAGATGAAAATCAAATCAATAAGAAAACCCACCGGCGAAAAACTCACCACCACACTCACTCTATTGATCATGGAAGAATGGAGGAAAACAGAGGGGATTCACGTACCTTTATCCACGACTTGACAGGCGTCTTCGGTCTCTGTTGCACTGGGGGTTGTTTTGCCGTCGTTCCATCCGGTCCGCGGACGTCCAATTTGACGGCGATCTGGTCACGAAGAGCTGCGACTGAACGACGACCGGGCACCTGAAGTGACGATTGATCGTGCAATTTAACTCCGCGTTTTCGTCCAATGTCACATACCTCTATTTCGCACTGAGCTGGCTCGACATTATTCACTTCCGTTCGCATCTGCCATTGACCATTCGACGGCCCTGCGGGTTCCATTGTACCTGCAACGATATTCCATCAATCCCATTTCGAATTAACTGCGTTTTCTGCCAAGTTCTTTCGCATTTCAAAGAGATTATTGATAGAGGCGATCACTGACTCTGAGTAATCTCCTGGGCGAAGAGTGGTCGGTCGACGGGAGGCGGTGGAGGAGAGAAGAGTGCTTGATGCAGAGCTTGCAGGGATGGAGATGGGGAGAGGGGAGGGGGACTGGCGGGTCCTCGATAGGAATTATTCGAGAGAACGGGTATCTGGGAGGTCCTGTGACTGTTGTTGTTCAGATTGGGGATCGGCTGAGGTGTGTAGGATCGGAATTGAAGCGTGGGCTCAGAGGGGATCGCCGGGTAGGGGAACGGATTCTGCTCGGGTGGTCCAGCCCTAGACAGAGGGCGATAGTATTGGTGTGAGGCTGGTTCTGGTTCGGGTACGGGGTCGAAGGGCGGCGGAGGTGGAGGATTGAAGAGGATGGAGAAGGGAGAAGAAACGGGTACGGGTGGAGAAAATTGCTGCAAGATGCAAATTGATGAGGAGGAAGGAATAAGGAAACGACGAGAAAGTGAGTTTGATTGAGAGAATAGATAGAAAACAGCTTGAAGAGTTGACGAGATTTCGACTGCATCAAGACAAAAAGACAAAGGAACTCATGTTCGGCATGCTAAAGTGGCTGCTTCGGACAAAATTCTCGTCTCGAAAACTTCTAAAGACTAAGGAAAGCAGCTGAGAATTCATGAGGTGGGCGGTTTCAGAAAACAAAACCCCGACGGCGAAATTCCAGACTCATTGTAAGATAGAGAGAAAGAAAGGTGAACGAGAGAGGAAGCTGCAAGATCTCCCTTCCCTTACCTGATTGCCCAAATGAGAGGGACCGCGCGAAGTGTTTCCCTCCGGATCGAGACTCAGCGCTGAAATTAGCAATGAGATAGTGTGCGATAACAAGAGAGTGGAGACGGAAAAGGGACGAGAGAGTGTGTGGATCGGAGAGGGTGGGGAGAGAAGGAGGAGTGGTGGGGTGTATTACAACTGGAGGAGGGATCGGAAGGGCAGCAGGATAGCAGGAGGGGAATCAAGAGAGAGAAAGGGAACGAGGAGGGGAAAATGAAGGAGGGAAAAGGACTCACTCATGTCGCATTGATCATCGTCGCCGTTCACACTGAAAAAAAAAGAAATTATAAAAAAAGAACTCTAAACTTCTCTAAACCTCTCACAAGCAATAAAGAAAAATTCATTCAATGAGCGCATGAACGAGTGAAAAATGGGTTCTGAATAGTGTGAAGTGGGGAGAAAAAAGAGAAGCGAAAGACTCGAAAAGAGATGAGGAGGAACGGATGGAAGATGCGAGGAAGAGAGAATTGCGATGCAACTCTTCAATTTCGAGTAGATTTTCGAATGAAATATGTGACCTGTTGACGGACGATGGAATGTCGCTTCTCACACTCGCTTGACTGGAGAGTCGCGACGATCCTCCCGCACAGATATCACCGAAGACCGAATCGTACCCAGAAACGATCTGGAAATGGTGAATTCACTCGTTTCTTACTGAATTGAAGGCAATTGTCAAAGCCCTTCTCCTCTTTCAACAAACCCAACGTTGCAAAATAAAGCAACAATCTTGAGGAGACATACAGTTCCGTTCTCCGATGGCGGTGCGTGGACATCAGCCAATCCCATCTGAATCTTCCTCGCTAGAAGGGGATCTCTCATGGCTCGAGGAGACCCTCCGAGAGACTCGAAGAATCGACGTTTGTCCTGATTTCACAAGAGTTTTGAGTGAAATGAAAGGAATGTGCTCAGTTTATCCTATGATTCTGCTAAAATAGCAAAGCAAAACACTGCTTCTCCGTACTAACACTAACAAATCAATGATAATGAGTCATCTCATTTGATCAAATGAGATGATCTGATCCTCAAAGCAAATATTTTCGTATTTACCTGTGTTCGTTGCTGCTGATTTCCCTCGAATCGGAGTGATCGAGGGAGATGAGGAGAGTAGTTACTCCCTCCAGATGAAGTGGAACTACGAGAGGAGAAAGGGGCAGGGAATCTGGAATGAGAAATGATTGATGGATAGGGCATGCGAGTGATCTTTCGGAGAGAAAAACGAAAGTAAAGCTCACTCCTTGCGAACGGGAACGGGACTGTCGAGCACTGAAGTGAGAACGACGTCCGATGGAGAATTATTTAGTCTGAAAAAGCCGAGTTTGCCGATGAGAAAAGCGATAAAATGACGAAACAAAGTGAGAATTTGGACCACGAGATGGGAGAATGGCGACTACAAGCGAATGAGTTGGCGTCAGACTCGTCTCGAAGAGGAGTCTTTGAGAAGGACAGCCGCGTATCTTTTGCTATCCGGGAGACGAAAAGGAGGAGAAAAACGAGAGGAGATCGCACTTTGGCTCTTTAGCCATCTGTCCACTGGGAAGATATCCCTATCGATAACAAGGGGAAATAAAGGGAGGCCGGAAACGATAAACCAATCCATTGGTGTGTTCATTGTGAGGTCGGTCTCCACCTGACTAGGAGTGCCCCGTTTTACGACTGGATTAATATCCATCTGGAGGATTATCCTAGAGGCATGAGTCAAGAGGAAGTTCGGCTTTGCATAGAATTGGAACAACATTTCGATCCCGTCAATTTTCCTGCCAAAGCAATAACAATACAAGAAATTTGTTTCCATTTCATCTGATTCTGAAGGTATTTTCGCTGACTTGTCCCTCTCATTCACTGGAGATGATGAAAGCACTTGTTCATCATCCAGTAATAAGCCCTCTCCTCTTCTCTCTCAAAGCACAACTGACACCCTCCTCATTTCTCCCCTCGATCTCACGATGTTTACTACGGAGAGTCAAGTAAGAGAGAGAGAGGAATGGACAACTGACCGATCGAGAGTCAGGGATAAATCACTCGATGAAAACGAGAAGACACCAAACAAATTGAGGTAGAGGGAGGATCGAGCGGTTTCAGACCCAAAATTGATTGCACATGTGAATGGGAACAAGTTGAGGCAACTTTGACACAATAAACGTCACTCGCTTTGGTACTGGAGTGAGAGGGCGGCAGAACAAGTAGCAAGGGCACGGATTATCTCTCGATCGAGGAGGATTAGTGAGTCAAGAGGCGCAATTACGTGAACAGAGACCGCCTGAGGTTGCTAGTTTCGAAAATATGAAAGAGGCTGACCGATTGATCTTCATTCGTAGATCTCCACTGCTTTCCATCTCTTGGACGATCGATTGCGCGTCGAGAGAAGAAGAAACGGGAATCGAGTTGACACTCTGAAGATTATCTGTCAGATCTGAGCTTGAGCTTGATTGCGAAAGAGTAGAGATGAATGAGTGAATACCTCGATAACATCGCCCTCTTTCATTCCCGCGACGTCTGCTCGACCTCCAGGAATTGTCTGAGATTGATCAATTACCGTAAAGCGAGATAGGTCCCCAAATGAAACAGAAAATGCTCAGGAATTAAATTTCTCAGTAAAATAAGAATGTCAGGAGCGGCAAGGTCAGCATTTCCCAGGCACGAAACAACGCAAAAACGACTGGAATCTGCGAGGGGAAAGGAGGTCTCTGGACGCTGGCTCACACATCCACAGTGTACAGCTATTAGACCGAGAGAGAGACGGGAAGGGCCGAATCAATTGCAGAAGGTGCGATTGAGAGAGATCGAAGTGAGAGAGACAATGGAGAAGATGAAGCGACCATTGAGATGATTGATGCAGAGTGAGAGAGAGGAATGATACATGCTGCTTATTACTGACGATGATCAAGGAGGAAAGAGGCATGACTAACCAACCGTTGTCCATCACAGAAAATAACAAGTGAGTGTTTCTCAGTGAAGCCAGAACGAGGATGAGCGCGAAGTGGGTAGAGAAAATAACAAATAACTGACCCGTGCAATCACAGGTCTCTGTTGAGTGTCATGGCCGATTCGGAATCCCCAGGGCGGACCTGATCGAGAAGAATGAGAGGAGAGACGGAGGGTGAGACGAACCACTAGGCAACCTAGAGGGCGATAGTTCCCTACTGTTGTATCTGTAGGAGGACACACGAAACTGTTAGGATTTCTTATGGTAGTGTCTAGTCAATAGAATTTATGAACGGGCTGCTTCAATTGGAAAATGTCGTACCTCCACAGAGCACTGCAGACAACGTCTTCTGATCACCGTCCTCCATCCTCACTCATTAGGGCTGATGGAGTGAAATTACTCAGTCGGACTCTCTCGAAATGACACGACCTCTAATCGACTGAGAGCTAGTAAAAGCAGTAGTAATGGGTGAGGAAGTGAGGCGTTTGCTGTCAATAGCGAGAGAGTCGCCAAAACACCTTGATGATAGGCCAGTCGATTGACCAGAGAGAGAAACGAGATCAAGGGAGAGAGAGAAGACGACTCGGATTTCTCCCCTCTCTCTTCATCTCTCGCAGATCCATGAGATGGAAGACAGTTGGATTAGAAGGGAAACAAGAGGGCAGAAGAAGAGACGTTTGTTGACCTGATGAGGAGAAACTTGAGATGGAATGACACCAATGGAAGAGAACGATGAGGGATCGGATGCCATTGAGAGTCATTGACATATTTTCAGTTTGTGCGTTTTTGTTTGGATAATTCATTTCTCTTACTCAACATTTTAGTTTCGAATCTATCTACGAGAGGGAGTGTTGTCGAATGGCCACTCTGTGTTCTGAGAAGGGAGCTGTCTTGCATGGGATTAGTGGCAATATCCCTCATTTCTCTAGTCATGGAAATATTCTTCACTTCCTACTATTAATTCCTTGACTCTTCGACACACATATTTATTTGAATGATCATCATAATCTCAGAAATCAAGACTGTTCAATTTATTTGTTCTTGTAATATCTCGTGCTGGAATAACGACAATAGACAGAGATAGACAAAATATTGTAATTAGTTTCCGAATGTATCGCAACTATTTTTCCCTCTCACAAATTCTGGGTAACAAACTTTCATGATCCACCCCCTCCTTCTGGCTATAGCCAAGGTTCTCAACTTTCATTCAGTTGAAAATAGAAATATCGCTCGTGTTCGGTAGGAATCATAATTCATCCTCCTCACTTTTCCTCTCGCGATGGTCAGCACGCGATCAGTCAACAGTCTTCCTCTCCTCAGTAAGCGACGCGAGTTGTCTGACACCCCCGAGGCTGTTTTGAGCCTGTCTTTCGCCCGAAAAACAGATGTGAGGGGGGAAGAACTCAGCCGCTCGCAGTTCACAAAATTGCCAGTCTGCCGGATCTCGCCCACTTGCTAGTCTAGGAGAACGATCACATCTCAATCATCATAGCTTTCACAGAATTGGTATTTCTCCAACTTCTATGCATGTATAGTTGACGCTTGTCGCGGCCATCCTTCGTCCCGATGCAGTCAGTACTCACTTGTCCTTGCATGACTCATTGGGATGGCGAAATGCTTTCGCTATTAACAGTTCAAAGACCTTCGCTGACCACGGAATATTTTCCTTGGCTGTTCTTCTGAAAATATTAATCATAGTGGATTAGCATAGAAGAGCGTTGTTGATCTCTGATCTGTTTTCTCACTTCCTATCTATTCCCTTTCGAACTTGTTATTTGCTTCTTTTTAGTGTATTGTTCAGATTATCAGTAGACATAACTCAATTCCTTCAACTTCAGTGAAATGCCGCTGGACACAGTATCGTGGATTCTCTACTACATCGCTGCGCCCTTTCTCATTCTTCTTGCGCTCGTCGCTACTGTACTCAATGCAACAATTCTGACGAGCAGGTGGGAAGATTCAATCTTCGATTCGTGAGAAGAATACGATCAGGATAGTGCAGGTTCTTCGTTCGATCTCGTTCTTCGACATTGGAGATGACTTATTCACTCGCAGTAACGGACACATTGAGCAGCATTGTAAGCGTTTACAAGACATTTACAATTCAACTTGATTATGAAAATGCCATCAACGAACAATCTCACAGGCTCAAGCTGCTTCACTCTTCTGGAATAGCTTCGGTCCAATGGCATTGGGAATGAAACATGAGAGCTGGTGTTTTTCGATGGCGCTTGAGGTTGCTGATTGTCCTTTTTTTAGTGAAAATGACTGTCTTTCAGGTTTTCCGAATGGGATTCATGCTGACGGGCGTCTTTCACATCGCAGCTCTCGCCTTCCTTCATTATCTCAGAAGCGCTCGACCATTTGACCATGCGCGAATTATTTCCTTGTCGTGAGTAATTTCTTGAAGTTACTGTCTCTCGACGATTCATTCCCAATTCGAGGAATAGAAGCTTCTCGGAATTAGAGAAATTTTGCCTATCTGTACACAATTAACATGAGGAGCACTGCTAGAAGACAAAAAAATAGAGGGGTCAAATTTCCTTGTGGGCGGTTAAGCTACAGCGTAATGAAGACAAAATGAAAGAATAACTAATATTACAGTAATACTCACATTCTCATGCTCATTCTCTGGATTGTACCAACATTATCCATGGCGATTTACTTCTGGTCCTTTCCAGGAGCTGGATTTCGGTGAGTTTTTTCGCTTCTTGTCTGCTATTGGTGCCGATTTGGTCAATGCTTCTAAAAATAATGTATATTATTTTTTTAGAGTCAAGAACTGCAACGCGGGACCAACAGGGATGTATTTCTACTACAATATCTATTTCCGATCTCTCATTTCTCTTATCATCCTCACAATGATGATTGCTACATGCATCATCTACCTGAAACTCCTCAGAGTCGTCGAGTCTGTGAGTAGTCTCCAGCTCTTCGAGCACGACAAAAACATCGCAGGTTCGGCAAAAAGCGTCGGGAAGTCCCAAGAAAGACCACAAAACTAGCGATACGAGTGCGAGGAGTGGGAAGAGTTTGCTAAGCGATGCCAACAATTTCAATCGCGGTAAGCCATGCAAACCGGACGAACAACTTGTGTATCAGGTCACCGAACTGTAGTCACTGCGACGATTATCTATGGAACGTTTCTTTTCGGATGGACTCCGGCCTGCTGTCTGTTCATTCTCACTGCTGAGGTGTTTATTTGGTGACATAGTTATGGTTTCATTTCGTTCTTCAGGGAATGCCACTTCACGATGTTAAACATTCGTGGTTCGGAGTTGTCTTCTTCATTTCCATGCTGTGCATGATCCTCAAAACAATTACGAACCCCATTATTTATGCGACTCGGTTAGTTTTCCCGTCTGCAAAAATGGCAATAATCGTCATGAACAGCATCCCCGAAGTGCGCAAATTCGTGCGTCGAGTATGTCACTATCCGCCCAAGCGAATAGGAGAAACAACGCATGAGTTCACTTCGAATAGAAAAATAAGCGACAATGATCAAATGAAGAACAACACTTGTATTGTCATGCTGCAGGCTGGCAGAATTCTTGTTTTTGATAGTCCTTCTTCACTAATTCCTGCTGTGAAATAGTCTAACATACTCTAAATTGTTTGAATTGATCTCCGGCATCATCACAAATAAAAGATTTTCGCGTTTTAAATGTGCTTTTTTCCTGTCGTCGAATAAAAAATAACAATTTTATTAAAACGAATTCCTTCGAAAAAGAACAAGCGGATCAAGAATGTATGAAAAAAAGAATAAAAGATCATCACATCACATTTTCAAGTAATTCATCAGCATTTATTGTTAGTTGCTGAGTTTTGAGAAGTATAGCCTATTCACTCAATTGGATCTGTGACGCCGCCGCCTTCCATTTAGCGCATTCATCAGTCCATTGTTTGTCCTGAATGTTTCTCTCATTTTACATTGAAAAGGATAACTCACTTCCTCAAAAGTGAATGCGATTTCTTCGACGATCGCTGTGATGATTTCTCCGATCTCGTAGATCGACGGACGATCTTCTGGTAGTTTCGACCAACATTTCTTCAGCAAGACACCAATCGTGCTTGCTGAGGAGTCCCCAATGATTGTTGAGGGAAGTTCGCTGAATAATTGCATTTTTAATTGCGAAAACCGAAAATGAATTACGCAATCTTTTGTTCACACGGTGTGACTGCAGTGAGGGCGTGCCAGATGAGAGTACCGAAGGACCAGATATCAGACTGAAAAAGAACCATTTGTCAGTTCATCTTACAAATTTAAATACTCTCACTTTCTGCAACAGCAACAGAGTCGTTTCCGGGCCGGCTTCAGGGGAACTGAAGGAGTTCTGGAAATGGAGTTGAAGAACAAGAATTGAAGGATCTTCGAACCTGCTCAGCACACGCCCTCTCCACAATCTCTCTAGCTCCAATCGTTGAGAAATGAGCCAATTTAACCTTCGAGTAATCCTCATCGTCCATCCACTCGAAATAAACACTGAATGACTCATTGTGAACGGTTTTACGTAATTTCTCACTTCTCCGGTCTCAGATCTCCATGGAACAGATTGTTTTCGTGAAGATATTCAATCGCCTGTCGGAGACCATTGAGGTATTGAATGAAGTCGTCTTGGCCTCAAAGAAAGGCATTAAAAACTTTCCATAAGAAGTCTAAAAGTTACCCAATCCTTGTGGTTTTTCTTGCAGAGTAGTAGCGAGAGTATCTAGGAAGAAGTCGAATACGAGATATCGCACATCTCGATTGTACGTGGCAGTTCCTCTGCGGTTCATCGTTGAATTCTTTGTTGTGTAAGCTAAACTCACAAGCATTTGAGAAGATTTGTGTGGGCGTACTTCTGCACAGCAAAAGTGTCAATATCGTCCTTATCATTTCTGATCAGTTCAAGAAGAACTGTTCTTTTCAATTGACAGGATTTCTGCGAAGTTGATCAATCACTCGAGATCTTAATTGAAAACTGACCCGTCCCTTGTCGTCCTCTTCTAGCTCGACTCCATCCAGATCAATCTCCAATGGTTGATTATCTCGTCTGATTCGACCATCGAAGAGGATCGCACCTTCGTCATCGATCGTGGGCACTGTTATGCTCTCCTCATTCGGTCGAGTAGCGGCATCTCGACGGAATATCTAAAAGTAAGATCACGCCATTGTATCGATTCTGAACTAGAAATTAGAAGCAAATAGTCTACATCTCTTCGTTCCTCATCACGATACTTGTCCAGTTCTGTAGTCGATGCGTTCAGTTGTCTCTCGATGCTGAAACATGAAGAATAATTCGATCACGAATATTTTTCTAACCTTTCGAAGAGACCTTTCGCTTTCTGCTGCAATGCGATTCCAGTGACAGAGAAGGAATCCGGCTGATCGGTCAATCGAGAGAGCTGGGATCTGATGGCAATCATTGAATGATGAAACAGCAATAAACCTAACAATGTCTCCTCAATTGTCGAATTGATGAGTCTCTTCTGATTCTTGAAATGATCCCATGATTCGACATTGAAGTGCATCACAATCATCCCAAACACTGCGAATATTTCAGTTTAGGAGTATTGTCTACGTTTTATTTACCAGGCAAATCGGCATTGATGTTAGCGTCGATCAGAGTTTTTGAGTAACTGAAGATCATTTTGTAAGACGAGAAAAGAATGCTTCGGAAATAACCTCTTCTTATTGGCTAGCAGGTTGGTGAAATTGTCAGAGATCGTCTTCAAGAGGCCATCGAATTGTTCAGTCCTTCGTACGATTTCTTTCTCGATATCCACCTTCTCGGTACTAATGGTCGGTTCGAGTGGCATGTTCATTTCTGAATCCATTCATTTGTTGATGCACAGCGAAAGTTAATGCAAACCTGTCCTTCGATGTCTTCTTTTGAAATCATTTTCGGCTACAATTTCAGCGAAGTCCCTGACTTCCTGTGATTCGAATTCGATAATAATATTCGGAGAGTGCAATTACCTTAGTGATGTGGTATCCCATCTCTCCCATCACTTCCAAGTATGAAGATCGAAGACTATTTCGCAGAGCTTCACTCTCGCTGAACATTATTCTTACAAGGGAAAAGTTGTTGAGCTTACTCGTGAATAATCTTCGTTGCTCGCTCAGTGAAATTCTCGACGGAATCTTCATCATACTCGTCAAGTTTGTGAATCAACTGCTCTCTGTAATGGACTTGTTCTCATCAGATCTATTAAATCTATCAGCACCTCATACACTTGAGGAGACCTCTCGCTGCCTCATTGAAGTTTACCAGCTCAAGTTCGACTTTTCTCGAAAAACCGAGCGTGAGACTTTCGTAGATGGGCAATTTCTTCTGAAAGGATTCATAAGATCGTTTAAAAATGGAAACTAACGTCATTGCACTGGTTGAAAGTGTGCTTGTATCGGTCTGCTTCTTCTTTGAGGGAAGAACGAGAAGCGATGATTTGAACGTTGATTTCAGTGTCGAACTTGTCGACAAACTCATCCACTAGCTCCTCAACACTCATCTTGAATGCGATATTATCAATAGATCAAATGGAATCACACTCACCTCCTCTGCCATCTCTCTTGTTTGGGAGGGAGAGACGCGCGAAAGAGAGACGCGTAGTAACACGCACGCTTATCTCCCGATTTCCTGTTGTCGATGTTGGTAATAAAGAGTGTTTGCCTTGCACAAAAGGTGTGGTTTCGCGAGCAACCATGAAACGTGTGAAAACGCGTATTTTTCAGGTTTCAACTCGAGGAAAACGAGCATCGAAAGAATAGAGAAACACAGTGGAAAGATAACTGCGAGGAGGAAATAGACGATTTGTTATCGGCAGGAACAATAGGATTCGAAAAATAAAGGAATCAGAATCAACCGTCTTTTCCATGCTAGTAACTAAGCAGGAAGGTGAGTCACACGTGCACAAACGCTTTGCCGCAGTGCAATGAAACAGAGAAGAGAGAGCCAGAGAAAGAGCGCACACTACGCACATCGATTACTTTCTCTCTCCCTCTCATGGGTTCAAAGGTCGTTCGGCACGATTAATGATAGCCTTCATCCTTCTCACGTTTCTGACAGATTTTCAATTCATCAGGCGTATTCTTTTACAAGTACACGAATTTATCATTTGAAGTGCTGTAATGTTTCAGGAACCACCACTTGGTCTCGTTATAGAGCTCGAAGGAAGATGGGAGAAATTGGCGAGAAACGGATTTGGAGCTATCGTACTAGACCGATTGATGAATGGTGTAAGAGAATAGAACACTATCTTCATTTTGTTCCAAATTATCTGAAAAAGCGAATGAACAAAGGGAAAATATGTTCAGTTACCTGTCGGTACGTGTGGTTCTTGATGAGGAAGATCAGCGATTGTGGCATGGGATTGATGATGAATTCAATCTAAGCGAATTTGATCATTTTCCACTCGTTTGTCGCTGCTCACAGTGAGAATGGGTCTTCCTGCGGCCCACGCCCAGCCGGGCAACGGAATCGATCCAAACATGATCATGCCGATCATTATACCGAGAGGATACACGTAGAATTTGAAGACGGAAGCCAACTGGAACTTCATACTGTACATTATTTTGACAGAGAATTGCACCTGCGAGAGAAGCACGCTAATCAGCCGAACCTGCATTCGAGTTGTACTGTCGACTATGGATCTTTTCTAGATGATTGCTTTGGCTGATGTACATGATTGGTTTGAATACCTTAGTTTGAGCAATGATGTAGACTGCGTGAAATGAGAAGAAGACGACCACAGGGAAGACCACGATGAGGACCGACCCGAGGATGTAGCATTCTGATTTTGAATTGTCTTTTGATATCTTTTCGTTTTTGCTTTGTTCACCTATTGCAAAGCTCTCCGGATCACCAATATCTCCGAACAAGAAAACCTCTCCACCTTTTGATGCAATCCACGCAAGCTCTGGTCGCTGGAGATATTCCATAATTATTTTTCGTCTTTTACGATTCAATCTACATTCAATATTTCATCTGCTTTCGACGAACGACGTCCGAAAATGCCGAATCCAGCGATGTTGATTAGCAGAAAGAGAAGGAGCGTTGCGATCATGGCATTTTGAGATCTGCAGGTGGAGATAGTAGACAGACTCAACGTAATTGTTTCTCTTGATACTTATTCGAGAGACGAATCGTGGAGTTCGAATTGGCGACCAATTTCTGATGCATAACAAGCAGAAGATATTCGAAGGGAGGATTGGGAAGAATCACTCCCGCAGCGAGAATCGTCTGAAAGTTATGTTCTTTCGAAGATGAAAGAAGCGTTAATTCACCAAAAGAATCTGTGGATGGATGCCTAATCCACAGAGTATTCCTCCACAATGGAGAGCAGGATAGGGCATGAGAGGATAAATACGAAATAGCAGGCAGAATATCCATTCATTCAACATCAGACCGAGCTAAAACAGTCAATGATTCAACCCTTTACAAATTGTTGAATGGAGCCATATTACCTGGTTTGCAATGTATCCGCTACGAACTTCTTTGCTTAGCGAGGCAGATTCCCATATCAAAAGATACAATACGAGAGGATGCCATGTGAGCAGAGAGAACAGAGAGTAGTAGGTTTGGAACCTTAATGATGCTCATCAGACTCAGAACTGTGAAGAAGAAACTTGTGAAGGATGTCCATTGACAGGTCTCGATCATAATTGAAGTAAAATGGAAGCTGCAAATTATTGCGTGGAGAATGATCCCGCTAATATTTCACGTACCACGTTTGTTGAGTTTTCCATTGATGTATTACACATAACGTAATCCAGAGAACAATTAAAGACAGATTTATTGACGGATTGTTCAAATTAGTAAAAGCCGAATAAGATAACTTTTTAGAAGTTGATGCGAGAGCGATGTCTATGACGCTGGCGCATACCTAACTGAGAGATAACTACAGCAGGTGCAACGTTCCGCAACTAAGGTCGACATAAAATTCTCAGTATTAAATGCATGAAAAGTTTGTGAAAGTCGGAAGTGAAAGCTCTTGGTTCGCATTATTCGACTTACAGATAAAATATATTGAGAAAATAATGCAAATTGTAACATGAAACTTGCATTCCTTGAGTCTACGGAACCTAAAAATTTATTCAAATTATTTGAAAAATTCGAAGATGCTGAAATGGCTGCAAAATTAGTACTATCAACTCGAAAGCTACGAGGGGATGTAGATACATAGAACAGACTGCGCTAAAGAATGCGTTGCGGAGAGCGAACAGATGGATCGAAGACACGATAAACGAGTTAGATTTATTCCAATTAGAACTCTGTAAATATTAAAATAGCACGAGAATATAAATTACTGTAAGAAGATGCTCTACAATTATGAATTTTTTTAATGGGAAAACTTGTTACTCACTGTGAACATTTTTGTCTGTTCGATTGGTAATGTAGAACCGAACATTTCCAGCCAGACCAATGAACGATATTACGATAATGAGAATATAGGGATTGGAACCACGACCATTTAGAGAAGAAGAAGTGATACTGTATGAGGGTGAACTACAAAAAGTGGGCAACACTGCGGGAGCACAATGGACCTGAAATGACCAATAATCGAAATTATTTGCAGTATCAGAACAATTGGATATCGTTAATGAAAAACATTACCGAGTGCATATTCTTGAGAGAAAATAACGTTAGAGAATTGCTGTGCATTCTCAATGGCAGGCCGATTGGATAAGTACAAGGCACAAATTTTCCACAGAATCCCTCAATAAGTTTGCGATTCAAATTTATGTGTCATTATTTATTGTAGCCTAATAGCTCGTGATTCCTTCGAAATCAACATGATGACGCAAACAATTCCCCTGACTACATTTCTCCTCGTCACATGTCATTCTGTCCTAGTGTATTTCCCATGGTGATGGTATTGTTATTATCAGGCACTCCCTCGTTCGAGTCCATTGCCATATTGGCACGGGAATCCGACATGGGAATGAAATGTGGAAATCGTAAAATAGTGGGTTAGGTTGCATAAATTGTATGCCGGACCCTCTCAGATGCTTTGTTCTCTCGAGAAAGGTTTTTTATGGTTGGCTATCGTCCCTTCTCGTCCAGCCGTCCCTCTGCGATTCTCTTCTCTCTCCTTCGTTGTTTCTATGGTAATCATCCCTCTCCTCGCCCTTCACAGAGAGGGATTCCATTCGACGTATGAGATACGATGCAATCTCTGTCCTCCCCCCTTATTCTTCCCCTCCCTCCTCACGCCTACCTATTCCCCTCCTCTCGCCTTCTCTCCCACTCTTCTCTCATTGCCCTTATTTCCTTCCACTCTGCCTTCGGAATTCGAAATTCTCATCCACTCCTTTTTTTTCGCCTTTCCCATTGACTCTTCTGTTCTTCCCTCTCACACTTTATGATTCAGTACTACTAATTCTTGCATCGATCACAGGGCTACTACCATTTTCCCCTTCTTTCTTACTCTACTTTCGTTTCTCAGGCGTTCATTTCCCTTCTCTTTGTGTGTCCGTCTATCCTCCCACACGGAATATCGCCCTTTTCTCCTCCCTTTCTCAGTTTCCTTCCTCTGTTTCTTGTCTCCATGTTCGAAAGTGACGATAAAGAAGACGGAAATGGATTCGAATGTGTTGAAAACGAGACGTCTCTTCGTAGACATTTCTCATTAAAGCAGTCCTGTACTCTTCTTCTCTCCTTCATCTCAATTTCTCCTGTAACCTTCTCTCCATTAGTCTCTCCAGTCTCTTTTTGCCGTTCTCCTCTCAATCGCCCTCTGCATCCCCAATTGGCGTTTTTCTTTCATGTCTGCCCCAGCATCTCGTCCTTCTTTAATAGGGATGTCCACATAGGGAATGAGGCTCTGCTCTCGCTGCTAAGTCAGGGTATTTAGAGAGCATTTCTGCAATTTGCACGAATTTAGTCGCTATTCTCTACAGCTATTCTTTCTTCGTGTTATCGGCTTTCTCCCGAATTCTTCTTTTCAAAAGTTTTTTCATGAAGTGTCCCCGCATGCGTTATGAAGTCTCGATGCTTTCATCCCAATAATCATGCAATTTCCTCATCATCTCATAACTTCCCCGGCTTGAATTAATCCTGTCAAGCTTTGTGCTCTTTCACCTGCGACAGCGTATTGATTTCCTCAAGTTATCTCAATGAATAACCGTCTGCTTTCAGTATCCGATGGCTCCTCCTTCCCTTCGCCATCCACTGGAGAAACTCCTCTGCGAAAGGGAAATCGTGCACGACGCTGGTTCAGATATTCGAATCAACGACGATCCCGCTCCTCCTCGATACCACGTCTTCTTCCACTTTCCTCCTCCTTCTCATCGTCCTCTTTTCTATGCCGAACTCGTTCGTCTCCGCAACGTCATCGCATTCAGAGATGGGACGGAGAAGGCTCGCAGATCGGATCTGTCGAGGACGAACACAGAGGACAAGCAAATGAGCAAGATCTTCATGAAGACAACGAAGGAAATGACTGAGAACTTGGAGAAGAATCCAGCACTGGATGAATTCTACAATAAGGAGACGAAAGTGCAACTGGATACTTGGCCGGAACCAGAGAAGACTCGATCCGATCCCTGCACTGGTCGATGCTGCAGTGGAGAACCCC
>LS598529.1:156929-168664 GCA_900490775.1 Pristionchus maxplancki
ACGAATTTCAGTACAAGTTCGAGGCTCCTGAAGGATTCAAAATCGACGCGTTGAAACCTGACGAGTATAAGATACTTCATTCCTATTGGAGCTACAATTTCACCACACCTGTTGAGCTATTCAGGTCAGATTGAAAGGAGGTAAAACAAATCGAAAGTAAAAATTTTGAAGAGATCGAGTGCACTATCTTCCCTCGGTGTGCGTGAGATCTGAAGAAGAAAGTCTCGTTGCATGGGAAATGCTTCAATCCTTCGGACAGGTATCAGTCATCATTCGGCCAATAACAAAACAACAGCAAACAATTTTTTTCAGCTAACCAATCTGTTCACACTCGAGGAATATCGAGGAAAAGGACTCGGAGTGCTGACTGAACTATCCCTTGCACAGATGCTAGCTAGGTACGATAAGTGGAATATTTTGTGAGTCTCCGTGAATTCCTCAGTAATTATCTCCCAAACGGTTCACGAGGATGACTGCCCTCAAATATGATTCAATTTTCTTGCAGAAAAGGCGTTCAAATCTTCAAATATGTGTCGAGTGATAACGAAGGTGTCGTGAGAGGAACGATGAAACATCCGCTCTGGTCATTGTGGAGATCTGTGAAGAATGGAAAGAAATCGGATGAGAATGAGAAGGATATCATTTGGTGTTTTAGTACATTCGAATGCCGATGAGTAAATGATAATGAATAGTTTTCTGATGCATCACGACATTTATGTTCTTTGGGATAAAGACTTTGTATACAGCAAGATTTCAATCTTTCGAGACGTTGTGCTGATTGTAAAGAAATGCTTCGCATCAGCTTTAATGAATGGAACAGCTCATTATTCATGTTTTGTTTCTGGGTAGAAAACATTGAAAATAATCTAATCATTCATGCTTTCAGGATGCAAGTAATTACTATCCATTGAGATTCTGCGCACAATAGAGCAGACTTCTCAGCAAAATCTGATTTCCACGCCCCTTCTTTTTCGTTTTCTCACACTATTCACTGAACAGTACTCAGTTGTCTAGTACCGCTTAGTTCGATGGTTTCTGAGCAGAATAAAATACTGTTCGAGTTCTTCGCCGGCTTTGAACTACGAATATTGGTTAGTTTAGATTAATAAGGAAATATAATGCAATCATACTCAGCCATTTCTGTCATCACCAACCTAATCTTGATCTATCTCATTATCTATCGATCGGCTCAAGAAATCGGTGCTTACCGATATCTTCTTCTTGCCTTTGCGATAAATGACATCTATTTCCCACTCATTCATTTGATCACACTCCCGGTAAAAGTTTCTTGTATTCCTCTTCTCATTATTCCTTTGCAGGTTATCTGCTCTTATAAAGATGCTTTCGTTATGTTCAGCCATGGAATTTTCACATCTCGAGTAGGATACATCGTTACCATCTCGAAACACCCAAGCTTCATGGAACGTTCTTTCAGATCTCAATCTGTCTCTTTGCTTGTACTTTCTCTCAAACGATGCCTCTTCTGGGTCACCTGTTCATCTATCGACTCATAGCTACCAAATGGTACGGTTAGAGACCGCAGGCTCCGCCCACTTTGTGGGGACGCGAAATCGACAAAAACCTGAAGTGTTTGAAATTTGTCCTCCCCTTTCAAAGATAACAGTCCGCGAGTATTTATTTGATTCCGACTTCCGCTGTTTATCTCCATCATTTGCAAAAGTCTTGCTGCCAAGCGGACTCGAACCACAAAGGCTCCGATATCAAAGCAGACGCGCTACCACTGCACTATCGACGCATGCTGAGGGGAGCTCTCGCGGTCCCTCATGATCACTGTACACAGATTTAGGCTCCGCCCCCTATGTATTACGACCCCATGTTGAATCGATCAAGTAGGAAAAAATGAGTACACATTTTCAGCCCTATCGCGCCTTAGAGAAAAGATTTTCGCAAACGTCCAAAAGTATGATGTTATTGGGGTCCTGAGGGACAGTTCGACCACTGTTTTGAGAGCATTCGATTAAAACGACAATACACTTTGCGGTCTCTAGGTACGGTTCATTTATTTTTAGAAATTTAGTGAATGTTTAGGCCGCGACATCTGCAATTCTACACTGGACCAACGTGTTTTCTCATGGTTTCAGTGACGTTGATGATTGAATCCTCACTCTGGTGAGACGGGATGAGAAGCTATTCGAAATCAAGTTTTAGGTTCACCAACTGCTTTGTCAATTATGGCCCCGATCAGGAGACGATAGACTACATTCAACCATTTCTAGAAGAAGAATTCACAGGGGAGGGCGAGGAATTCATTGGTGCACTGTATTACGTGAGGAATATAAATCTTAACTGAAGCGAGACGATTATTTCAGAGTGTCGACGGTAAATTCCGAATGAGAGCTTTTCTTGCCACGATGGGATTCAATTCAATAATGGCAGTCTGCTCGTCCATTATTGTAATCTGTTCTTATTTAATCGTTGCACATTTCCGGTGAGAATTTCACATTCCCAAGAACTTTGTTGAGTGGGTTTTGTCTGAACAATGTACTCACTGAATTCGTGACTTTCTAAGAATTTGCGATCATTTCTTTGTCTGATCTTGAATCATTTGTGCTTCAGAAGCACGGACGTTGAATGGTCAGGCAAAACGAAGAGAATGCAACTGCAGCTGTTCCAGACGCTCGTTCTTCAGGTTGGATTCATCCTCAAACAACACATAACTTTCTCCATTCAGATGATCGTTCCAATGATCTTCGTATATTTTCCCTGTGCTGGAATCATCAATCTGCCTATGTTGGGATTCCGATTGAACGTATTTCCCAATCTCGTCTCTGCTTCTCTCACATTCTTCCCATTGATTGATGCATTCATCATCATGTTTGGAGTGAAAAGTTACAGGTAATTATGTAGAAGAAGCATTGCACCGATGCATTGCAAAACATTTGCATTATCGCATGTTTGTGAGCAACGACACTGGAAAAGGCAGAATAAATACGAGCAAATGTGCTTTGCAGACAAAGCGTGCTACACTTCTTCAACGGCAATTCTACACTGCGTATCAACGTCAGTTCAACAAATGGATCCAGAGCGCCAGCATCAGTTAGAGTGAACTGAGGCATGCTGAGACAAAATTCGCATTTGTATTGCATGCCAACGTTTCTCTGTTTCTGTAATTGCGAATAAAATGTCTTTCCTATGGAAAGTAATCTCTTTGAGCCATTTTCTCTCTCTAATCTGCAAGCGATCGTCAATCGAGTTTAAAAGATAGGAAGTGACGGAGAGAGAGGGGAGAGAGGGCTGCACCCATTAGTTGGAAGTTCTCATGTCGACTCTCGGTGATTTCACTCCTGCCGATCGATTGTACGAGCTGGTCGATTTCCTTACCGATGGAGGTGAGATCATTCAGAATGATCTTTGTCATGTAGAATATTCAGGACGAGAAAAGCATCGATTCGAGAACTTCTCTATTCATAACATCTCGACATGGATGATTGCTGGTATGTATTGCCAATCGATCGATATTTCACGAATTCTTTGATACCAGGCGGTTTCCCGAAAGGACACATGCGCATCTTTGGCTATCCATCGCACAAACCCTACTACGTGTTCATGATAGAGGAGAGTAGGTACCAATTGTGAGTGGAACTTATTGACCCGTCACTCATCAATCGATTCCAGCCCGCACGTTCAAGTCCGCACTCCCTCGGCCGGCCATGATCTTGTCGTCCTCAAGGAGAGTCTCATCGCAGTGTTGGAGATGCTCACCCCGGATCTGGAGAAGCATGGGCAACTTCTGCTGGAATCTGACACTACGATCAGAGCTATGGTATCGAACTATCTATTTTGCTTACTGATAAGCTGCTTTTCAGTTCTTCGAATTGCAAAGTGAGGGCGCTCCGTTCGACACTGTTTACTATGGAGATTTCTATCCCTTCTTTATGGATGAAGAGCAGAAGAGGAAAGTTGCAGAGGTTTGAACTTTTTCGAAGCTTGGAAATTAATAAGCGGCCTTTAGATCGAGTTCGAGGCACCGGAAGGATTCCGCATCGACTCCGTTGACATCGCCAATGATTATGATAAGATGCACTCTGTCTGGCCGTACAGAGCGACGGCGCCGCCCGAGATTCTCAGGTGAGATCACTTTGTCGTCACATTCGTGAGCATGAGACACGATTCCCTGGAGAGACTGAACATTCAGACTTCGACTGGAGAACCTTCCCTCAGTGTGCGTACGAGCCGAGGATGGGAATCTCGCCTCGTGGGAGATGAGTCACGCATTCGGACAGGTACTATTCATTTTCTGTTGTCTTGAAGAAGCTGATCCTGTAGGTCACGCATCTCTTCACTCTCGAGCCCTATCGAGGCAAGGGAATTGGTGTTCTCGCTGAGAATCTCCTCGCGCAGATCTTTGCCAGGTATACAAAATTGATCTTGACAATTCGATCGCAGCGCTAATCTGATTGTACTTTGTGTCTTTACGGAGTGTAATCGAGAGTGCGAAATTTGGAAATGATCTTTGACAAAGTTCATGTCGAACGAAATGAATTTGATTTCAGGAAGGGCCTCCAAGTCTACAAATACGTCGTTGACACGAACGTCGACGTTGTCAAAGGAACGATGAAGCATCCTCTTTGGTCGACTTGGAAGTCAGTCAAGAATGGAAAGGAATCAGATGAGAAGGAGAAAGATATAATGTGGTCATTCAATATTTTCAATTATAGAAGAGGGAAGGAAAATTAGGCAACTATGCATATTTGTAGAAAAAAAGAGTGTTCACTTGTTCATTAGTGTCAGAGCGATAAAACTTTATTTACATCGGTCACCCGATAATCAAAGTAAACATGTCCTCCAGTGTTCAATTCTTTCTCCATTTTGCGAGAAAGTGAGTATTCGGAGTGCCATCAGGAGTCCAGTTAATTGCGAGATTCTGAGGGTTTATTTTGCTCATAATTTATTCGAAAGATAATGCACCTGTGTGTACAAGTTGAAGCCAATCGGCTTCGAGTCCTCCGTCCCACTTACACTGCATCAAAACGGGTTAGTATTCTCATATATAAGTAAGTTGTAAACCTGTAGGATCCTCCCGTTCCCGGATATGTAAGAGTAACTGGGTGATCATTATCAGAATTGGTCACAACGTCAGCATAGATGGCTGCAGGCCTGAATTTGCTTGATAAATGAAATGAAATTGCAAGAGTCTCAACTGATCATTCGTGATTTCGGCGTGGAAGGGAGTGTTGTAGTCGTAGAGACTCGATCGGTAAGGCTGAAATCATAATTATAAAAACTAGATGAGATACGAGTAGTAAACCTGTCTGCCGGGACATCCACTGTATCCGGGCGAGCTAACCCACCCAGTGGAGTGCATCTGCAGCTTATTCGCTGAAATATACGTTTTTAAACGGATAAAATTTAAAAATTGATAAAATTATTACAAAAGAGTGTCATCAATGCAAACATGACTAACTGATTCCAATTGCTGCAAAGAGGGAGCCTGGCGGCGCAGTGAAGTCGGAATAGTTCAGAGTGACAATTGGACCGTTGACTTCAAACGTGAACTCAGATCTGGAAAGACATATAGATACATAGTACCAGCACAAAGTCAATGGAATTATCGTTGTTAGATACTTACTCAGAAATTTGGAAGCTCGGGCAATTGCCAAAGTCCGTGGCATCGTAACCAGACAGAGCAGCACGAACTGGTTTGGGCTGAATGTCTCAGTCATTGAAACCCGATGAAAATGTCAACGTACCTGCGACCCCGCGGACTGCTTGACAGTGAATGGTCGAGTGCTCATCACAGTGACTGATTTGGGAATGGAAGTGCCCGGACGATGGAGGACGTCCGCCTCGTACACTTCCGGTTGCGGGTAAGCTGCAAATTACCGACTATGCTATCTGCCATTCTTCCTACTATGATGAGAACTAGCAACATTGTAACCTACGCATGTATTTCTCGCTCTTGACAACGTAGATCACCATCGGACCAGCTGCCAATTGGGCATTAGCATTCACGATCGTAAGTGAAGGCACACCCTGAGGAAGGCAGTTGAGAAAAAAGACCAGCTCGTGATTATACCTTGACTTCCAGAAAGATCTTCTGGTTGGTCGCAGGATCGATGCTTTCCGCTATTCCAGCAATACTAGACAGAGTAATTGGTGCGATCACACAGCGCTTGTCTCACCTGTAGAATCCTTTGGGCATCTGGATGAGAATTCCGGACGCCAACTTATACGTTTCTTCAGTGATCGATGCGAAGATGCGGCATTGTTCCGCGCACAAACCATCGATTGTCACCTGCATTCACAGTTAAGTTTAAAATAAAAATATTTCGAGTCCTTCGAACTAAGAAAATTTGGGAGGAAACTCTCACTGTTGACTGTCCAATGAAATCGTACTCATCGTAAATTCGACTGCTTCCCGCGTCGATGTACGCATCTGAAAAATGTCCGTGTGATAGACTGAAATGATTTGAATAACGAACCGGCAAGGCCAAGCGCAAGCAAGAAACAGCCGATCACTTTTGGGTGCATCCTTCGTCGAGTCCACAGTGATATCAGCAGGGATTGCAGGGGTTTTATAAGCCTCTCGATGGGTCTCTCTCTAGGTAGACCTTGGGACTCTGATCAGCATTACTAGAATGTACAGGGCACAAAACAGAGTCGAGTGTGCGCGTAAGCACAATCTTATCGTGGAATCGAAGGGCATTCAAACAAGACGAAATAAGAATCTTAGCCCATGGTTGTCACATGCTGAGTCAACGGTGATAATAACTGTAACAATTCTAGCAAATCAAGAAGCAAATATTACAGTATTTATTCCAATCGCAATGTGAACGGTTGTCTACAAAATGCATACGCCAGTTCAATGCACTAACTACTGATTGAGACATTACAACATTGAAATGTGGTTGTCTCAATCTATGATCAGCATCATGCGAGTTGCTGACAATTGAGTACTTAGAGACGGGGATTCAGATATCAATAGTCACTTCTCCTTTGGTCTCTTATCTCTTGTTTGATAGAGAGAGAATGATCGTGGCCAAGTGTCCAGTAATCCTAAGCTTCTTATTCTCGCTTGCTTCATTCATGACTTCAATACAATACTTTATTCGAACTTGTTCAATTATCAAATGATAGGATTGAGGAAACGAGATTCGAATCCTCGATAACGAGCAAGGAAATGGGTGTTTCCTGTTCCGTCCGGTTGCCAGTCGAGAGTCACCTTCTAGAATCAAACAATCATCCTATTCTCATTGTGATCCATACCTGAGACCGAACGAAGGTGTAGGAGACATACGTTCCGTTTGCAGTGTTTGCAATACTGAAATGTTTCGATAATCCACCGTGAAGAAAGTGGTGGAGAGCCATACCTGTAGTGTGCTGCGGAGTCGGGATCAGTAATTGAAAGGGGATGAGCATCGTCCGAATTAGTCACGATTTCCACTCCGATACTCATTGGACTGCAATGAATGTTTTAAGACTATTATAAAAGTCAAAAATTGAATATATTTTAAATATTCACATTTTCGAAGTAATCTCAGCGTGGAACGGTGACGTGAAGTCATAGAGACTTGATCGATAGGGCTGAAACGATTCAGCTCCACAAGCGTAAAAGTATGATACCGACCTGCTTGTTTGGGCAGCCATGGAAGCCGGGAGAGCCAATCCATCCGGATCGCTCGAGCTGATGCTTGTTAGCTGAAATCATAATTGAGCAGCTTTGATGAAAAAAGAAGTCCTTACTAATTCCAATTGTAGCGGAAAGTTCTCCAGGAGGGTAGGGGAAGGTGTGAGTATCGTATTCAAGTGAGATAATTGGTCCGTTGACTTCCCAGGTGAATCCAGTGAAGGGACCGTCGTTTCTTCAAAGATCGACATTATTTCTAAAAAAATAATTAAAATAATGTTGAGCAGGACTCACGTCACATAGTAGAGATACGGACATTGCGCGTATTCCATGTCATCGTATCCAGACATGGTTGCGATTACGCCTTGGGGCTGAAAACAGGAAAGAATCTAGAATCGAAAGCCAAAGCAAGCACGGGCCACACCTTATATCCATCCAGTGCAGCTCCTTTGAGGGTGAAAGGACGAGCGCTCATCACAGTAATGGAATTGGGAATGGTGGACACAGAACGAACCATTCCCTCTGCTTCGTACACTTCGTGTCCGCCTGCTGTCGGAATGACTTCGTATCTCAAAGCATAAAGGCGATGTAATGAAACGCACTAATGTGGTCCTTTCGAACGACGTAAAGTACGAGAGGCCCAGCTGCCAATTGAGCATTTGCATTCACAATAGTAAGTGATGCCGTACTCTGAATTTATACATAAACTGGATCACTAAATATATGCCATACGTTGACTTCCAGGAACAACTTCTGACCGGTCGCCGAATCGACTTTCTCAGCGACATCAGCAATGCTAAAAGCAGTTGTATTTCACATATGGAGAGAACAAACCTGACGAATCCTTTGGGCTGCTGAATGAGAAGATTGGTGGCGAATTTCTTTGAATCGGGAGTGATCGAGGCATAGATGTGGCAAGATTCAGCACACATGTCGTAGACGGTCACCTGTAATCCTTCCTGTCGGTTTGAAAAGCGATGCATTTGAAAGGGTGAACAAACAGAGTTGTTGCCATTCTCTACAAAACTGCCAAAGAACTTACGATGGCCTCGTCTTTGAAGTCGAATTCATCGTAGATTTTACTTCTTTGAAACTTGACGATGGCTTCTAGAAAGGAATGTACATACTACTAACAAACTGAAATGCAAACCTGCTAGGCAGAGCACAAGTAAGATACAACCTATCGCTCGTCCGATCATTCTCGAATGCATGCCTTTTCACAACTCGCGTCGCTTTTATTGCTCACCTTACGATTCATTACAATGACAATTGCGTGTTTCTAAAAGAATATTTTAAGGATTAGCTAAGATTATCTCAAAAAGCATCGAGATCTCACTCGTAAGGCCGCACGTAAGGGCGTACATCTACATCGCTGATGACAATAGCTTGCTCATACGTCGATTCAGGATTTATTCTAGTCATCTTTCTCTTGGTCTCTAATCGCTCGTTTGATACGGAGGATGATCGGCACTGAGAAAGAGTAGACTAATCCCTCGGAGACTTTGTATCAAGCCTTATTCCTTTTTCGCACCTCTTTGAAGTTTCTTCGTAACTTTGACTAAATTACAATAACTACATTATTTATCTGATACAATTTCAGATTATGGGGTGGAGAAAACGAGATTCGAATCCACGATAACGAGCGAGGAAATGAATATTTCCAGTGCCGTCGGACATCCAGTCGATGGTCACGTTCTGTGTCTTGACGAATGTGTAGGAGACATACGTTCCGACTGCTGTCTTTCCAATACTGAAAAAGTGGTGATCAATATCATCATCGGATAAAGAAAGGGATACCTGTAATTCACTCCCGTATCGGCTTCAGTCACTTTCACTGCGTGCGCGTCGTCGGAATTCGTCTCGATCGTCACACCGAAACTCGTCGCTCTGAAAATAATTCGCGTTTTTGATCATGATCAGACCAATAAATCAGAAGAATTATCGAATACTAACTCTTTCGAGGCGATTTCAGCGTGGAAAGGAGTGGTGAAGTCGTAGAGACTCGAGCGATACGGCTGAAGGGATCATACTAATGTGGCTCCTCAAATAATAATCAAACCTGCTTGCCCGAACAACCGTGGTATCCGGGCGACCCAACCCAGCCGGATCTCTCAATATCATACGTGTTGGCTGAAAGTGCAATTGTAATTGAAAAAAAAATGTTATTGCGAATACTACAGCGAAATTATATCAAAATCTCACTGATTCCGATAGTAGCAGCGAGTTCGCCAGGAGGATAGGGGTAAGTATGGGTATCGTATTCCAGAGAGATGATCGGTCCATTGACATGCCAGGTGAAACCAGGGAACGGGCCGGGGTTGCTGAAAAGATCAACCACAATAAAATTCCAATCAAGCATTTTGATTCTACTCACATGACATAGTAGAGGTAAGGGCATTGTGCGTATTCCATGTCGTCGTATCCAGACATCGTAGCGAATACTCCTTGAGGCTATGAACAGTGATTAGTATGAGGGGTACTAATGAGCGGTACTAGTGAGTTTCCCATGAGTGGTACTTACCAGATTTCCTTTCAGTGGAGCTCCAGTGAGGGTGAAGGGACGGGCGCTCATAACTGTGATTGATTGGGGAATGGTCGAGACGGGACGGATCATTCCTTCGGCCTCGTACACTTCGGGTTTCGGGTTATCTGCAATGTCAGGTTTACTTCAAGAGAGTGAAATGAAATTGTTCGCGATAAAAATCAGGATAAACAGAAAGATACTCGCCGGCATAGTTCGTGGCATCGAAAACAACGTAGAGAACCAGAGGACCGGCTGCATTCTGTGCGTTCGCGTTCACGATGCTCAGCGATGCCGTATTCTGAATTCCCATTTACTTAATTTTAAAAAATTGAGAAAGATCAGACATACAGTGACTTCCAGATAACCCTTCTGCCCTGTGCTCAAATCAACTTTCGCGGCGATATCTGCTACACTGAAAATGTGGAATTGAATGATCAGTTCACGTAAACGGTAATTTCATTAGCAAAAAAGAGCACGTACCTGACGAATCCCTTTGGCTGTTGAATGAGAAGATTAGCGGCGTATTTCTTCGATTCAGGAGTGACAGAAGCGTAGACGAAGCATTTCACCGAGCACAATCCGTCGATGGTCACCTTCAAGAATCTCGGTTTGTTATGGATTTTGATAATTACTGATGCGTTATCTCTAAATAAATAAACGCACGGATGACTTCCCCTTGAAGTCGAATTCATCGAAGATTTTGCTGCGATGGAATTCGACAACGGCATCTACAGAATAATTTCTAGATAGATAATGAAGATGAATCAAACTTGTGAAGCCAAGTGCAAGGAAGAGACAACCGATCACTCTTCCTATCATTCTCAGATGAGTCGTTGATTGACCTGATTCCAGCTCAATTTTATACCAAATGCTTCTTGGAGAGATCGTACTCTCTCGTGCTAGATCGGCCTAGTTTAATCCGTAGCACTAGAATCTATGTGATGAGACATCGAGAGCACATATTGGTCACTATTGTGAGTCATTCTGTTGCTAATAATAAGTAGCCAGCTTTTGAAATTACAATGCTTCACTTGTGCTGATCAATATAGAATTCTTTCCAGAACACTGATAATTTCACAAGTTGCAAACAATGCCTATTATTATGATATAAATATTCAATTGTGGCAAATTATAGCGATGGCGATTATGAAATTCTGTGATTATTCCTCAGGCTCAACTAAGATTAGTCTATTCTCTGCTTATCTTTTCGTGCCTTTCTTTGTATGAATCACTGGATTATCTCCATTGTGAAAGAGGGTCTGAAAAAGTTCGTAGGGTTTACCAAAGAGTTCAGATTCGTCCGAACGCCGTTTCTCTCGTCGATTCCTAAATCTGATCGTCAACTCAATTCAGTACTGGAAAGAAGAGAGGAAATGTATCCTCTCTTCCAATGGGCGAAAGTGAGCGAGCTGAACTACACTGATGTTTGTTATGAATCGAACAAATTCTTAAAATTGAAGGTTCTTCCTGAATTCGATTACATGAAAACGATGACGGAAGAGAATCGTTCACAAATCTAAGCTGTCATTTTCGATGTATTTATATTTTCATCGTCTGTCTTTTTGAACGACTCAGATGGAGTAAAGATCACATTGAGTAAAGACTCAGATCGCAGGCCGCTGA
>LS598529.1:222790-240465 GCA_900490775.1 Pristionchus maxplancki
TTGTTGGTCTGACTGAATCTGTCGCTGTAGTGATACTGAAATCCCACGGGAAATACACTATTAGCGAAGCAAGCGATTCCTGATATGTGAAACTTAGGTGAAGGAATAGAAAATGAAGTTGAAGACCTTGAGGCAGCTCCGAAACAAGTGTGAGAATGGCAACGATAGTTAACATCCGAGCAGCCCTTTCAGCGTCATCATTCCTATGAAACGTAATTCAAATTTAAAGGCTCTGTGCATTGATAGAAAAAATTACGTCTTATTGATAACCTTCCTACCAGCCACAGCCAAATGATCTTTTCGTGCCTCAAATAATTATATAATCTACTTTTCAAGTCATTGATCTCACTTTACTCAATTCGTAAGTGAGCAGGAGCGTGAATATGAAAAGAAGAACAGAGGGCAAACTATTTTTCAATATTGCTGATAACCATTGATTGAGACGATAGAGCGCTAAGAATGATGATTGATTCAGGTTTTCAGCGCATCATCGATGGGAATCAGACACCAACCAAACAATTATCATCGTAGAGTGAATTGGACCACGTAATGAACGGCGCCGTTGCATTGCTTCCCGCTAATTCACTAGAACGGACATGTCTAGATCATTGAAACCTTCGACTCACGGATCAGAGCAAGCAATTTCGAGTGGAAAATCTTCGATGACGACAGTCATGAAGAGAGGAATACCGGCACTGCAGGAGATTACTGCTGTGACGAAGCATCCGATGAGTACGAGAGAGTAGGATGTCTGCTGATAAATGTATTGCACCGAGATAGTTTAGTCTGCTAACTTCCCACTTTCCTCTTGTTCGGAGGGTAAGGAATCTTAGGCCAGTAAGCATAACTGAAAATGTATTCAAGGATATGATCCGAATGGCACGTACCAGCAAGCCAAGTGTAATGGGCTCTACAGACTGGCCACATGTGCTGATCGATCAAATAATGCACAGCAAGGGAATACGTCATCGTTTGTGCACTTCACACATTCTGTATTAGGAGTTATTCGTTGAAGGGTTCACCTGCACGCCCCCAAAATCATCTGCCTGTAGGTGAGAATAGATTTTACAATAAGAGGAAGTGCTGCGTCTATGCACATTATGCACAAAATGATATTGAATGGATTGCGCATCTCTTTTCTGGGAAAACAATGTGAGATGCACAGCGATTGAATGCAAACTTCATGAGTATGATCGAACTGAATACGTTAGTGAAGACGCTTATCGGGACAACGTAGACCAAAATCACGTGATAAATTTCACCAGATACAAATTCCATATTCCTGGTATTTTTATTTAGAAATGCACAACCAGAATAAATAATGGAATAATCTCACTGAAGCTGCTCCATGACTACCGTGGAATAATTGATATCGAACAATCGGAAACCAGGACACCAACGATCAAAATCATCCATTATTGAAGATACGACGCAGCATAGACGAGACGCACACCCCAGAGTCGGTTAAATACTCTCAACAAATATCTTCGTGACACTTTGTAGACGATCCAATTTATCGCGATATCGTAGATCAACGCAATAGTACTCGAGAGTCTCAGAAATCGTAGAACTGTGGCGAAACTATGCTTACAGCAGAAACTTGCACTGACACTGACTCCAATTACTCCATTTTGACAAAAGTAAAGGGGGCAGTGACTCATTAAAACGTGCTCTGTAAATTGAAGTGCAAAGTTTCGGAAATGTGAATTCAGAATCAGGGGTTTCCCTCGAGCAATGGCACTAGCATAACATCAACTGTTCCACGTTATTTTGATTTTAGCGATTCTTTAGGATTGACGTCAGTTCGATCATCAGCCACAGTGAAGTGCCCATTGCTGCGCACGTCCATCCAACAAAGTCATCGGTAGTTTATCGTTTGTATTTTGTACACTTGTACATTTCATTATATTACATTTTTGTTCTGTTTTTGGTCTACTTTATTCGTCATTTGGTATTCATTTATTTTATCTTTATTAGCGAATGAGATCATACACAATTATTACAATGCGACAGAACAGAGTTCAAAGATCAAAGTCCGGAAAGGACGGCGTTCTTCATGAGAACTCCACAATCAGCGACAATTCTCTGTCCGATGATCACTTCCGATTGCGAACGATCGGCGAGGAAGAGAATCACCTAAATGAAACAACTATTTTTTGGGAGGAACTGCTCTGACTCATCTAACCTTTCCAATGTCATCGGGTTTTCCCATCCTACCAAGCGGGATGTTCGCACCCGACATTGCGTTGAACATCTTTAATAATTTAATTCTTTAAACTTTATTATTTCGCAAACCTGATCCTGCAGTTCCTTCGACAGTCCAGCAGTAACGACGAAGTTCGTCTCAACAGGGCCGGGACTGTAAAGAGTATTATTCAGTTCGTTCTATCTACCCTCAAGTGAATGGACTGACTTGACTCCATTGACCCTCACTCCCTTCTTGATCAGATCTCCAGCCATCTGTACGGTCATCTGATCGAGGCATGCCTTCGCTGCGGCGTAGTATGCTTCCTGGAATAATAAGCCATTACAGTAAGAACGTCCGAAAAACCCGTATTTATCCAAGAAGATTCACTATGTCTCACCGATGTATGAATTGGATGCGCTCCGATGGAGGAGACATTCACAATTGCGCCTTTTGTCTTCTCGAGGAAGGGGAGAGCGAGTTGCGATAGTCGGATCACCCTGAAAAACTCAGAGGTTTGTTTGGAGACAAAGAAAACTAGAATGAATAAATAGAAGACTATTTCACACAGATGAAAATTCAACTGACGATCGAACGTTGACATTGAGCATGTGATCGAATGCAGTCACTGGTTGGTCGATTCCTTGCTTCCCAGTGGAATCGAAGGACGCAGCTCCTGCGTTGTTTACCTGAAATTATCGATTGAAGAATTCAAACTGATTACAGTATTTCAACGAGCTCAGATTATGCTGATAATGAGAATAAATCTCCTTGTTTTTTCACACCGTTCTATTATTATGCTCGTTATTCTATTTTTGCATATCTCACCTGACAACCTAGAGAAAGGCTGAATTACCAAATAACAAAAATGAAATAAATCTGAACTCACGAGAACATCGATCGTACCAAACTTCTTCACCGTCTCATTCACGAGTTTCTCCAGGAAAATCTCGTCTGTGACGTCTCCAATGAGCTAAAAAGATTGAAACAATTAGAAATGAGATAGGTCACATAAGATTGATACCTCAAGGATGTCGCCTTCCTTGGCTCCCGACTTGAGACACAGTGCCTTCGTCTCCTGAACAGAGTGCCTTTTTGTCATGTGCCATGGAACTTGAAAATATCAAATAATTGGGGAATGATCACTAGATGTCATCTTCACAGAAGGAGAAAATCACAGCGAGCGCCGCTGGTTTTCTTCCGGTGATTGTCACTTTCGCTCCTGCCTTCGAGAAGAGAGCAGCGGTCGCTCGACCAATTCCACTAGAGGATCCTGACAAGAGAAACCCATTCAGATTATTCTTCAGTGGATCCATCAATCAAATTATAAGAAAAAATATAAAAAAGCTCACCTGTAACAATGACAACCTTTCCTTCGAAGAAGCCCATGGTAGCTGCCGATTTAGCGCTCTGTGAACGGAACATACAGCGACTCATTCACGCCTCTGGCAATTCTGCTGTTTATAAGCAGAAGGAAAGGGGTGGGAAATGTTGTGCGATCGAGTAGGGGAGGCTCGATCCTCCGCCCAGTCTCTCGTTTCTCTGGCTGGACAATACCGCAACAGTCGTAACAGCGTTGAGAGTCGAATCGTGCGATTTCGCATTCCTTCTCTAGTTTGACAGAGCTGTTTTCCCTGCTCTCCTCTCTTCCTCTCTCTCTCTAGCGTGCGATATTGTGAGTTCCCTCGTACTCCACGGGAAAACATGGCAAGGAAGAGCAACGGAGCATTGTTCGAGTTTGACAAGCACAGTAGGAGTCAGAAATAGTCAACGGTCGGGCACAGATTCAAGGGGGCTTTGGTGAGAGTTCTAAGGGAGATATTTTCAGGATTTTACCTGTGATTTGCATGGAGCCGCTCAAATTCCGATAGACTTGGCATGCAGGATCATCCATTATGAAACATATCTCGATTTGAAAAATGATCGCCGGAGCAAGAAAGCACTCTCTGCACAGTGAGTGACTCACCATCTGCTCTCTTGCTCTCGTCCATTTCACAAGTGCTCCTCCCCCCTCCCCTCTGCCAACCCCTTACCTTACACGTGGCACAAAACAGCTGAGCGCGTCTCTCTACTCCCCTCGCTCTCTCGCCTCTCTGCTCACTCAGAGAGGGTAAGAGTAATGGTGAAAGAGGCCACGTCCTCGGTTTCGAAGTGGAGGACCATCGAAGGAGTAGATAAGAGAGTGACCTGAGGGGAGAAGTTCATCGAAGCCTCAATCGACCATGGGACTCATCCTCACTCGTTTCTGGAGACTCTTCACTACGGAGAAGGTCAGTGATCGATACTTTTCGCGAGATGGTAAAAATAAATGGTTTAATCCGTTTCAGAGTATGCGCATTCTGATGCTTGGACTGGATGGCGCAGGAAAGACGACGATTCTATACAAACTCAAGTTGGGAGAGCTCGTCACCACGATTCCGACTATTGGTAAGCGCTTTTTCATTAGAATTTTTTCTACCGATATTGCTGGTGTGTTCATGATCTCATTACAGGTTTCAACGTGGAACAAGTCGAGTTCAAGAGCATCACATTCACCATCTGGGACGTCGGAGGTCAGCAGAGGATTCGCGCCCTCTGGAAGTACTATTTTCAGAATACTCAGGTACTCCTTTTTTAAAGTTAAAACTGCTCCTTCCCGTTTCTGTCAGTTTGTAACTCGGGAAGTTAAGGCTCTCATATACGTCGTCGATAGTTCGGACGTGGAAAGAATCGAAGAATCGAAGGAGGAACTGGATGCAATTCTCAACGATCCCGATATGACTGGTCAGTTATTTATTCCTTGCTGTCGAGTATTGATCACCTTTTCAGACGTGAAGGTGCTTGTCTTTTCCAACAAGCAAGACATGCCGAATGCCATGTCGTCCGCCCAACTGACGGAGAAACTGGGACTGCAATCGATGAGGGGAAGAGACGTGAGAATATTCGATCGTTCAAGGATAATTCTTCTTTCTCTCATCCAAAAAGAGTCTTTCAGTGGTACGTCCAATCATCTAACGCCCAGTCTGGAGATGGAATCTTCGAAGGACTCGCCTGGCTCGAACAGAAACTGAGAGATGTGAAGTGAAGCATTCGAAGATGCCTAGTCTTTCTAAGTTATCGTGTAAATTGCACATGTGATCTCAATCTGTCTCAGTACTTGTCCATCGGAACCAAATTTGACGGATAAATGAGCTAATTATCTATTTAAGCATGATTACTTTGCAAAATGCGAATCCGGAATATGGTTATAAAAAGAATTATCGAAATTGTGAAAGTCTAGTTCGTGATATTTCATCGTATTCCGGTTAGCCCCTCGCGGCGTCTCTGTTGCGATTGTGCAATAGAGGGATTTGGATATTTTCGTGATTTGCTACCCTTTCGCTTTCATTTCGCCTTGTTTTTCGCAACTTTGTCTTTCTTTTCCGTTCACAGGAAGTTCTGGATTAATCAGATCGTGCTTGCGTTGCAGTTATGCAATCAACTGAAAAAGGCGGTGAAATGCTCACTGTGTTTGCTTTTGACCGCCGCGTAAGCACAAGTGAGAAGATAAGCACCGACTTAGTCACGTTCCATTCAATATCGCTTCTCTATGAAAAGTGCTGAATTATCATCATCGATCGTCTTTGAACTGCTGAAATCTCTATAGATCATCACTAAACATGGGTCAGAATGTGAGCAACTACTTCTCTTCGGGAAAGGTACGATTATGTGAGAGTAGAGCTCTTTGCTAAGTATTCCCCTGCAGAATCTAAGTGTGCTGATGCTCGGATTGGATGGTGCTGGCAAGACGACGATTCTGCACAGACTGAAGCACGGAGAATTCGTTGAGACTCAACCAACCATTGGTGAGTATGTTGCCCATTTCCGATGTGATTTCCGAAAATTAATGAAACCATACAAAATTACCCTTATTCGCCATTTATGATAAACGGAATTCTCGCAAAGTTCACTTTCGTGCCCTTTCCCCTTATAAGGAGGACTAGAATTGAGCGAACCATGCGTTTTCCCAGGTTTCAATCGGGAAGAAATCGAGTACAAGAACAATAAATTCACTGTCTGGGACATTCACACACCTGCGCCAAATGTTGGAGGATTCTGTGAGAATTTCGAATGTCCTTTTTTAGTTTTTCAAGTTCAACGGTTATCCCCTTTAGGCAGCACTGTGAATGGTGAAGTTAGAATTAATGGGATGTGGAGACCATACTTTGAAACGACCCAGGTATATTGCAGTAGCAAAAGTTAGCTATATCACAAGTTTTAGGCGTTGATTTACGTCGTCGACAGTTCAGGTCAAGAATTCTTGAAGAGAGCAAGAGAGGAAATGCATGCGATTCTCAGTGATCCCCTCGTCGCAGGTTTGAGGGCTTTCTCTTTTCCAATCGACGGGACAACACGCCATATTCTTTCTCAGGTCGAAAGCTCCTCGTTCTTGCGAACGAGACAAATGCCGAGACAGCACTCTCCACTACAGAGCTGACGGAGCGACTTTATCTCAATGTGATAAGAGGACGAGAGGTGAACATTTCTTAGAAGAGTTACGAAACGACCTTTGGATTCCAGTCTACTTGATTTTATTCTCTGTGATTATTAGAAAGACCAAGTGAATCACATTGAACCAGCTATGATTAATTCAATCACTTTTTTATGAGAAGGTAAGGTATTTACAGTGGGACATCCTCAAGTGCAATGCGAAGAGCGGCGAAGGATTGAACGAAGCACTCGAATGGTTCATGAGGAAGTGATTCAGAATGATCATCTGTTCATCAATGGTCTCTTACGGATAAATAATGTCATCGTACCACTTCCTCGATTACGGTAGTTGTGTCTAGTTTTTACACATCTAAGGGTATTCACGTGCTATTCCAGTTATTAGGAAATACTTGTTGGTATGAATCGTGAACTACGGTTTGAACATAATCATGAAATGTTCATTGCAATTTTACTTGGATATGATCGTTTTTGATGTCTTCTACGACTTCGTTATCCTCGATAAAGTGCTGTGCGCTCAGACAATTCAATTTGCGTGTACAATCTTAGTTTTTCGAAGATTCTGATGCGTTTCCGAAACGCCGATAGATTCCATTAGCTGAATTTCATTCGACCAAATGTCTAAAATAGTCGAGCGTTCTGAATATCACACTTCATTCTTTTCACCCACGAGAGCGTGGGAAGAAGCAGTAATTAATCGTGATAAAGGATGTGAGAGTGACTTATCTGGGAAAGGGTGTGCGACTTCTGAGATTAGATGCTGTGACTACTACAACTTTTCACCTCACACTGTACGGTTTTGTACTGCTAAACGGCCATCGAAACGAGTATCTTCATTTCACGAGATCTTTATCTACATCTTCTGACCTTAGATCCTTCAATAGTTACCATATTCGCACGACTGTTTATTTGCTTCTTCTTCCATTGTGATGAGCAGCCTATCGCGATCATTGACGCAAAGAGTTCGCTGCCTCTCATTCTCTGCCTTTCTCTCTCTTTGTCGATCAGCATATTCAGAATCTTAGAAGGCCACGCGATACACATTATTCGCTCCTCCTCTCGTGTTGATATTACAATATCTTCTCTAATAAGGTCCCACGCATCAGCTGATTTCCTCATTCGTCCCTCTTCTTCTCCTTCGAGATGTACCTCATCGACCCGCATATTCTCGAAGTGTTTACTATTGTTGAGCACATCAACGTTGGTGAGTTGTCCTATTGGTGATGACTTATGGACCCAAAATCGATCAGGAACGGGAATAATTTGCAACATGATCCTACTGTATCTTGTGAAGAAATTCTCTCGAGCCAGTATGGGAACATACAAATACCTGCTCATTATATTCGCATCTTACGACATATTCTTGACTTGCGTTCATGGAACAATTAATCATGTAAGAACAAATTCCTATTTCAGTAACCATCCATTCTTTTCAGCAAGTCGTCATTGTTAATATCACAACATTCGCCGCGGTCTCTTGGGCTCCGTTTGAGAGCAGAGTTGGTCAACTTTGAATGTTTCAAATCAATTGCAGTTTTCAGAACATGACCAGCTTCTACTGTGCAAGCTTTACAGTTCCTTTCACGTTGATGATAATTCATTTCCTCTATCGATACTGGGCCATCAAATGGTAAGTTTTGGGTGTGTGAAGTTTTGTTTCAAGAAATACGTTTTCAGTCCGGATCGCATCATCTTCTTCTCTCAAAAGCCCTTCATGTGTCTCTGTGCATCGTTCAGTGCATCGGGATTTGTGACGTGGTGAGCAGAATGATTCACTTCCAGACGAGATCACGGCCCTTCGTAGTGTTTATCGAGGCAACGTGTTCATGATCTCTGCTTTTCCTTCCCGAGCTCTGATATTGAATTTAATTTTCAGGTACTGCCTGTGCGTATTCGGTCTCACGGGCGCCCCCACCGATCCTTCGACGATCGCCGCGCGAACCGAGTACTTTCGACGATACAACAGGAACGTCACCAACTCTTACCTCATTGCCGAACACTGGGTAACCTTTTCAGTGGATTACTAATATTAAAAAAAGACTCTCTTCTCAAATGTTATGATCATTAGCATTTGGCAAAGGGCGAACAACACGCTGATCGCTTATAGTATGTACCCAAAGTTGATATCAGAGGTGGATTCACTGCAGAAGGACGGCAGCTTCAACCTCCGTCCAGCCCTCGTCCTTCTCTGCTTCGATTCAATCATCTTCGGATGCATCACTCTCGCTTCCACTCTCTGCATTCTCACTCTCCATCACATCGCCAAGGCACAAACGATCTCCGCCTATTCCAAATATCTCCATCAGAAGCTGCTCAAGACACTGATCGCGCAGGTTGGAGAGTTTATACACCAACCTTCCGTATAATATCAGCTTTGATTATGCCAAATCAATCACTCCTACGATTGACGTACATTCATACAGAAATCAGACCATCTTTAGATGCATACAGTATTCTGACATGTAAATTAGCTGAATAATTTCTGATCATTGGAGACTGCTCTTCCTGTCGTTCTCGTGTACATCCCGTACTTCTGCATTCTCACCCTTCCCTTCCTCTCCATTCCCGACTTCGGTCTCACTTCTGCCTGCACTGCCTTCAATTCTGCCTTTCCCGCTGTCGATGCGATCATCGTCATTGCACTGATGAAGGACTACAGGTGAGGGTAACGAGCAGAATAGCTGATGGGGCGGACGGAGTCTCGATGACTAGACGCGTTGTCTAGAAAAAAGTGTAGTAGTGGCACTCAAATAACAGTACTGTATTACAGAGTAGGGCTGGCGTCGATGTTCATGAGGAACGGTAGACGGACGACGACTGTGAGCAGTGGAGCGGCGCAGACGACGAGAAACTCGAAGTAGCCTTCCGCTCAGATGTTCAATGTTCATTGCATTCTTTTTTCAGCATGTTTCTGTCCTCTGCATGAGTGTTCTTCTGTCCGTCCAATTAAATTTTTATTTATTTATGTGAACATAATTGAACAATGAACATTTAAATCAATTACTACCGTTCGCATTTCGGCGTACAACCAATTTTGTTAGAAAACTGCTCTCACTAACGTTGAACTTGAAGTTCTTTCTCACTCCCGCTCTCAATCGAGAATTTGTCACGATATGGACTGTGGAGGAAGTCTGTAATGAGAATTAGTTCGAACGTGAGAAGATAATTTAATTACACAGTTGTTGAGAAGAAATAGTGAGTTGAGAAGGATGAAAGTCAGTTTTGTCTCTGTGATCATTGGTACAATATCCCACGAGGACGAAGCTGCGATATTGAAACCGCAGATCACCGCACACTGAGGGAAAGCTACTTGGATTGTGCCCTTCGTTTTCTCTTCTCAAACCTGAATCGTGAGAATGAGCTCCGTCTTTCTGTTGCTCGAACGAGCCTTGTCCATTGGCGAGAGTACATTCTTCCTCATCTGACATCATCTTTCATCACAACCCTATGAACCCTTCCCTCACCTTCCTCGCGTGTCGTCTGATATAGTAGAGAATTAACACGTAAACACAGACAGAACAGGTACAAAACGTAAGAGTGAGGGATAGATCATATTCGATGAACCTGAAGAATCACGTGAGAAATATCTAGTTTAGTCAAATAAGAAACCATGAATCGTCAGGGTACACAGTAGTATAGGAAAAGGGGTCGGTATAAGCTCGGCAACACGGCAGAAGATTCACAGAGGCAGCACAACATCCTTGAATTATTATCAATTTATTGGACTCGCTCTTTCTCAAACCGATTGTTAGACATCCACAGGCAAGAGCGATCGTTCGTTTGAGAGTGAAAAGTGTCGAGTAGCCAAGTGGAAAAGCGATGCAGAGAAGTCTGCAATAATGGGTGTACGTTATTTCAAACATCCAAAGCGATGCATTTCACCTGTTCACTCCAGTCGCGATTAGAAGCAAGAATCCCGTGTAGAAGAATACTTGGTAGATGAAGAAAGCGATGAAGTTGATGTCCGAACTGCATAGAAATCTTTTCAAGTTTCTTTCATTTCTACAAGACTCACTAAACAGCATAGAATCGTTCGTGGAATGCATACAAAGGAAGGATGAGGAAGAAATATGATAGAAGCATGGAACAATCGCACAAACAGGACGAGAAAATTAGCCAATAGCTGAAAAAAATATCATTAGTTTTGAAAATAGTACATTCATACCAACTTCTTCTTTTTATGTCGACTGTTGTCAATATTGAAATCATCACAATCGTATTCGTAACCCAGCCGTAAAGCGAAACAATGGTCCAGAAAGTAACAACTATCAAATCTTCAGTCCGCTCCGGTGCAGTTCTGAATGAAAAAAAACGAGAATAATGAAAGAAAAAGGAATTTACAGCAGCGCATGTAGAGTTGTTAAATTATCCGGCAGTCGTTCGCTCAGAGAAGGGAGTGAGGACATTAGTAAGCTTTTTGTGAGCGACTACTGCAGAAGTAAATTTGGGTCCAATAACGGATGGAGTGGAGACTTGGTGGCATGCTGCCGATTTCAGCTGGTGTTATTTCTTTCGAAATGAACAAAGTTTCATATTGAGAGTGTTAGGATAAGTGTTATCTAGGACAGCACAAACACGTGGAAGATTCACTGCGATAGGAAAATTGGGGATTTTCGACGATTTTTTGCGATCACTCAAAGATATGGTTAATCAGCTTTATTCATTGTTCATGCAATCTTGTTGCGGTACACGGCGATCGAATCATCGTTGCCATCGCATTTGATGGACTGGAAGGAAAGGTCGAATCTCTCGAATGAATTACCATTTGTCCACCTCTTTGCCGACGACTTCAACCGTGTTGACGAGTACAAGCTTACTACCGGGGCCATCGACGAAGCATCCACGTGGCTTCGCATTTCCCGTTGCACCATCGCACAAGTACTCGAACATGTTCAAGTGAGTGAACCTGCAATAGATGGATGTATCTCAAGGACGGAATCTGGTTCGTACGTCTGGTAGGGCTGGTAATATTTGTCGTGTGGTACGAATAAGCAGGAACGGATGATCTGAGAATAGATTCATCGATTGTATCCTTCTGATTAACCAGAGAGCGAGGTACCGGGTTGGAGTGAGCCGTGTGGGCGAGGAGAGCGAGGGCGATCAAGATAAGATGCATGTTGATTATCCGAAGAGAAGAATGATTGTGGAGCTCAGAGAGATCCTTTTATCGAGGTTGAGAACGATTAAGGGTTCTCGAAATGCAATACTGTGCACAATTTGTGGATTGGGAGGGGATTCCACGTTTACTTTAGTAATGCTACGTGGGTGTTTCAATTTTCTAGAACTTGAAACACATTTTAAAAATCCACAAAATGAAGCCAAAATTAAGTGTGTTGACGAACGATGCGACTCCATAGTCCGAATTTTTGTAGTTAGAAGTGATACTATTCTGCGTTTCCGTGTTCGTTTTCCATTTTCTTCGTTCCCGAATATTGAATTCTGAAAATAATTCTGAAATAAAAGATGGATAAATAGATTAAGGAAGCGGTCGTGAGAAGAGGAAAGAAAGGAAAACAATTGGGGCGGATAATGTCTCTGAAGCCGGATATTACTTCACGACTAGAGAGAAGGGAAGGAGAAAGGAGAGACGGGGGCTTCTCATTAGCCCATGCATAGTGCGTTTGAGAGCTTTTCAGTGCATTCATGACGGGGCTTAGGCCTGTTTTATGACTCTTCTTCGAACACCATAGTGGCTTCATGAGAGACTCCCATTACTAAGAACAGCAATGTCCGAATATTTTCGAGTATTTCTATCTCTTTCTTTCTCGTCTCGTCCGTTCGTCAACAGTGGGATCTGCGTTTGTTTTTCTCGCGAGTCATCGTTCGGTCCTCGGGGGAAGGAGGTTCAGTGCTTACGACAATTTAGCCGCTACTTCACTCTTCTTCTCTTTCTCCTCGTGTTATCTTTTCTCGCATCGCGAACAGTGTAATCGCAATCATTCGCACAGAAATGTTCGGATTGGAATATGATGAAGCTTTCGGAACGCCATTTCTCATGCAGAGGCCAGTTTTACTTTCTTACTTTGCTTTCCGCTTTTCTTTTTCAAAGACTAATGGAAGAGTACTCTATTTCGTGACGATCTCTGAAAATATTTGACGGAGGACTGCAGTTTACTAGTATCTGGATTTTTCAGGTTCATGTTTTGCGCTCTCGCTCTAACAATCACTGTTCTCCATCCTCTTGTCTCGTTTGTTATCATCTTCAAATCAAAGTCAATGAGTGCAGAAATGAGAGCTGGATATCTGATTCTACAGGTGGTGTTATGAAATGGATTTGTGTTATTTGAGACGAAAGATCTCTGCTTCTTTACCGAGAACACAATAAGTTCATTCACTGAAAGAGTGCAACAAGACAGTTATCAATCATTTCCAGGTGAGTCAGTTCCTACAAGATATCTTTTTCTGTTACCTCTATCAACCATATCCATTGACGCCTCTTCCCGTTTTCGGATGTGGGTTTCCTTTCGGTATTCTCGAAGGAAGTATCAATTTCAGGTATGGGGGCTCTTTGCCATGTCGAGTGGTTGCCTCCACTCAAATTGAACGGGATATTTGGCATTTTCCTCAATGGTTCAATCGTTATCTACCTTACCATCTTGCTTCGCATCCAACAAGCACTGATACTCGGGCCTAGCAAAGTGCAGCTATCGAACAGGTGACAACTCCTTCATTTTCTCTCACTTTATTGAATGCGTGTGCAACTCTCTCTCTCTTTGAATCAACTTCCTCTACCAATGAGGCCGTTCCAGATCCCAATTTCTCCTCGTTCTCTCAATCTCATCATTCGCCGTGTGGGTGTGCGTGGCATTCTTGTGTTCCACCAATGAGCTTGCTGACCGACAAGAAATCATTCAACAAGTGATACATTTAGTACATCAGTCATTCGTAATTCTTGTTATAGCTGAATGTTTCCTGGCTCGAGAAATATTCGAGAGTGGTTGTTTTCGGCAAAGGAATCGGAGACACTGGGACATTGCAATCTGGTGAGAACAGAGATTCAATATCTGTGTCAGATGAAAACAACTGTAGGATTCACAAAGCTAGCAGTGCAAGATGTCGTCACATATTCAATGATGGCCTTCTTAATCTTTCACATTCTTTGTGGACTGAAAACACATGCGGTACCGAGCACCTTTGAATGAAATACAATTGAAACTTTCAGAAATTCGAATCAGCTCAGAAACGATTCTGCAGAACAGCGCAAGCTTTGTTGACTGAGGTTTGAACGTTGCCGAATAAAAGCAGTTCAAACCATTTTTAGTTGATCGTTGGAGGTCTTCTGTACATCTTCCCTTCACTTATTCTCGTATTCTTTCATTTGTGCCCGCCTCTTTTCCTTCCTGACATCGTTTTCTTTATTTCAAGAGTCGCTTTTGTGGTATGATGAGAGAGACGAATCTCAGGATGACGAGAAACTTTCAGGGTTGCTTCTCAATTCAGTCTATTGCGTCTGCACTAATATTTCTCAGCTACCATCAATATGGATGGGTAAGCTATGCAACTTTCCCGTTCCATTGAACCGATTTTCTCCATTCAGGAGCTTCGCGACAGACTTTGCAGTTATGTTTCATCGCGAAAGGAGGAATCAGCCAGTTCTGTCTGATACTACTTTGTTGTTTTCGATCGTTGTTGCCGATAAAAATATTCCGATAGTCGATTTTGTCATTCGAACGAATAGAACTAAACTCTGTTCATGGAATCGTCTCCCTCTTGTGTCAAGCTTGCACCTTTTGCAGTCACCATTCGTCTCGTGCTGATAATAGAGACGCTGATATTTCGATATCAGTTGGACCTCAACCTATCGACACTTTCTCGTTTATGACTATTGCTCATTGTTTCTGAATTTCTATCTTGATTTCCATCCATTATTTGTCTTTCTAGCTAACCATGCAAGTTTCATCGCTCCTACTGCTGATTCAAGGGGTTACTACAATTGGTAAATTATTGTTCCGAAATTGTTTGCGAATGATACTCGTTACACATTTATTTGACAGCATTCTGATTTTCATTCAGCCCACATTCTTCCTCTTCCGAATCGAACTAATTCAATTGAGCGACCAGCCTGGCCTGGTACTTGCGATGGTGTTGATTCAACAGTCAGTTGAGAAAACTCTAAAGTGAAACAAAGGACATGCAAAATATAACTTTTCCAGCACACTCAAAACTGTCTCGATACGTTCTTCAAAGGGCTGGGATTCACCCTCCCTAAGGATACCGCACCTCATTTTGTCGATTACATGAAGACATTGAGTACTCTCATGGAGCAATACGGAGAAAATGGTATTGATATCTACTGCGAGTGAGTCCTATCACGCGTGTCGCCTAAAATTCGAATAAACCCAGGTACATTGAAAAAGGCAAAAATGTACTAAAATGATTTTCCGATAGTCCTTAGGGTACCCTTTCCCTTGGTAGTGACTTGATCACGAGGTAAATAGGTCTGGCGAAAAGGTGGGCACTCCAGACTGAACTAGCCCAACGTGATACTGGCCTAGCAGTGTCCTCCCGCGAGCCCAGTCTCGAAGTCGGGATGTACCTTTACCTTTACCTTTACCTTTTTAGGGTACCTCACAAGGTAGCGAAGAGCTTTGTACCAAATTATTGTTTTTAAGGGTACGGCAGGTCATCAAACTTTTCAAAGGCCCGAAATCGCAAACTTTGAAGTCTCGTAGCTCCGTCCACAATGATTTTGGTGCTTAGTTGTCAAGAGATGAAATGATCCATTTTTCATGGAGAACACGCTTACACTTTTGGGCTGGGCATTTTCTTATCAGTATTTATGCAAATCGATAAAAATGTTTATTTTGAACCAAAAGTCGAAGCCCATGAATTTTATGAGTTTAAAGGATAGAGCTCAATAAGACGAATCGAATGATATGCTGAACTTATACTTTAAATCGGTGTGGAACTGAGATAATTCAAAAATTAGATTTCTACTGCACTATGTCGCAATCACTCTTCTCACTCTTCTCCTCTCCATTCTTGCTCGTTCACCTCGACAGATCATTCTCACTCCTCGACAGGAATGAGCGGCGTGGTAAAGTGGTTAACGCGCTCGTCTACTCTTTTGCATATTTTGGGGCTGGTTCAACTTCGACTTGAGTTTTTTTTGTTGCAATTCAACAATCCAAACGATTCCGTTTTCAAGGAGCTGATTTTGGTTCCAGATTCTATGTAGCATGAATTTGATACACGTTTCCCATGTGCATAATATAGTGATTAGACATGTGTTAGCTGGAGGTTAGAAAAAACTGAGAAAACCAAAAAAATTCCAAGGTGGCGTCGAACCAGCCCAAAAATATGCAAAAGAGTAGGCGAGCGCGTTAACCACTTTACCACGCCGCTCATTCCTGTCGAGGAGTGAGAATGATCTGTCGAGGTGAACGAGCAAGAATGGAGAGGAGAGGAGTGAGAAGAGTGATTGCGACATGGTGCAGTATAAATCTTATTTTTGAATTATCTCTGTTCCACACCGATTTAAAATATAAGTTCAGCATATCGTTCGATTCGTCTTAATGAGCTCTATCCTTTAAACTCATAAAATTCATGGGCTTCGTCTTGTGGTTCAAATTAAACATTTTTATCGATTTGCATAAATACTGATAAGAAAATGCCCAGCCCAAAAGTGTAAGCGTATTCTCCATGAAAAATGGATCATTTCATCTCTTGACAACTAAGCACCAAAATCATTGTGGACGGAGCTACGAGACTTCAAAGTTTGCGATTTTGGGCTTTTGAAAAGTTTGATGACCTACCGTGCCCTTAAAAACAATAATTTGGTACAAAGCTCTTCGCTACCTTGTGAGGTACCCTAACGACTATCGAAAAATGATATTGGATGACTGGGTTACAAAATGTACCTGTCAACCCCTGATTATATTCAATTCTTAGGCGACACGCGTGCTATCAATGCATAATCCTTTGTAAACTGTCATTGCAGCTACGAGGCCACTCTTGAGACGTGCCTGGGCAATCTTATCAACACTCCTTGTGTGAATGCAGAAAGCTTCTCGCTCATGTATTTCGATTTGGGCACGGTGAGCAATCATCAAATATGGCCGCTAAATTTGATTCTCAGGCCGACTCAATCGAATACGCCATCAACATTCCTTCGGGCGCGTATGAGTGCAAGAACAAGGACCGTAAGTGTCCTTGATTAAATGGTTGTTGAGTCCATACATTTAGTGTTCAAGCAGTACCACAGCTGTTACAAGGACACCGATGTGAACCATGTTCAGGTGTTATTAGATTAGTTTTTTCCAGTGTCATATTTTACAGGAATTCGTGCAATGCTCGAGTCAGTTGCAGAAAGATGAGGTAGGAGTGGTTGGAGGAGATCGATGCGGGTATGTTGATAGTCCTTTTCACATTGATCGAATGGCTTTTAAGGCCGCTAGCCAACTACTCTAATTGTGTGACGAACATCTACGTCAGCAACTGTGGAGCCGGAGTCAGGAGGTGGTTTGCTCATAATTTTAGGCTTTTATAATCATGTTTCAATAAACGTTTTTGTTCAGTTATTCGTGCAATCTGGAGGAGATCAAGTTGGGAGTCGATGCGAGTGCTTGCAAGGGAAAACTACCCGATTGTTCGGCTTGATTGTCAAATGTTCTTTTTGATAAAGATTCAAAATAACAACGCTCGTGATTTCTTTATTCAGAAAAGCCATACATATAATCTCGAAGAAACGCCACCTCACAGAACATACCAATTACCAAACATCGGCAAGAAAAAGACGTGGGTGTACCTAGAGACCGCAAGCTCCGCCCACTTGGTGTGGACAGAGAATCGAGGAAAACCCGCGCCGAGGGCGGGCAAATCGAATACTGCTTCGATTTGAACGACCAAGGGCTTGTTGTGTAGCTATTACCATCCTTTATAAGTGACCCGATGCGGAGCTTGATCGGTCATCTTTCAGTAGGTCAAAAACGACCAAAAAGGTTAAAGAATAGGTGTTTGGGGCACTTCTAGTATTCGCACCAAGCTCCGCAAAGAATACGTGACTAATTCGAATATTTCAGGA
>LS598529.1:241207-256942 GCA_900490775.1 Pristionchus maxplancki
TACTGCTTCGATTTGAACGACCAAGGGCTTGTTGTGTAGCTATTACCATCCTTTATAAGTGACCCGATGCGGAGCTTGATCGGTCATCTTTCAGTAGGTCAAAAACGACCAAAAAGGTTAAAGAATAGGTGTTTGGGGCACTTCTAGTATTCGCACCAAGCTCCGCAAAGAATACGTGACTAATTCGAATATTTCAGGATTTTTACAAAAGAAATTAGAATTTTAGCTATTTTCCCCGATTTGCGCGTGAAGCGCGGGGAGAGGGAGGCGAGAGGGCGGGGGGAGGGAGAGAGACACGTGCTAGAGAGACTCCGCCCCCTTCCCTCTCCCTCCCGATCTCGCCCTCTCGCCCGGTGTGCCTTGCGCGCGTGGTTTTCTGAGCATAACTTTCGATAGAGATGAAATATCCACAAACGGCAAAAAGTATGATGTTATTTGGACCAATATCTACACATTGCGGCCATGAACGTCCCAGCACACTTATTTCGGCCTATTACCTTGCGGTCTCTAGGTGTACCTGCGCTTCTCAGTTCTTTCTGATATCTGGTTTACTATGGCAACAGAACAACTAGCGTTCACGACGTTCACTATAGCCACATACGGTAAATATTTAAATCGATTAATATCCAATATTTTAATGTATTCAGTGATAACTGTCGTTGTGAGCCTCTTGTTGTTATGGTTTATCGTGAAGAGAAGCTCCTCAGAAATGGGAGTTTATCCATGTTTTCTCTTCACCTTTGTGACTTTCGACGTATTTTACGCGACAGCCCAATTCTTTCTCTATCCGGCGAGTATTCTCCCCTGTTTTGTCATAATGAATTATCAATTCAGGCACTTGGAATATCGAACGGAGTCTTCTTCATGACCTCAACAACTACTGATGCCAAGTGCGAAGTATTCCGATGTAGTTTAATAATGATTATAGGTGGACAATCACTTTGTTTTCGGTCTTGCATCAATTTATTTTTACTCTCCTCCTTCTTCATTTCGTCTATCGTTATGTTGCTGTGAAACGGTATGATGCTGTGGAAAAATTGAAAAGGAGGAAAACACACAATTTAATTTTCTCCTTGTTGCCATTTTTGTTCTAGATGAGCTAGCGACTTGAAATTTGGAGTGAGGTGTGTAAAACTATTCAGGAACGTCCCCAAATTTTTTCAGATTTTTCTGATTACTGCAAACCGACTTATAAAGTTTCCACCTTTTTCCTCCTTGTGAATCGCAGGAGGAAAAGGGTGGACACTTTATAAGTCGGTTTGCAGAAATCAGAATAATCTGAAAAATTTGGGGACGTTCCTGAATAGTTTTACACCCCTCACTCCAAATTTCAAGTCGCTAGCTCATCTAGAACAAAAATGGCAACAAGGTGAAAATTAAATTGTGTGTTTTCCTCCTTTCAATTTTTCCACGCCATGAGATAATTTCCCTACTATTTCATTTGGAATCTTTTTAGTCCTCATAATCTTCACTTTTTCCAATCGTTTTTTGGAATCAGTATCATAACAGTGTCATTAGTCCTTGAGATGTTGCTATGGTAATCTCCATGAGAGATGGGTTGATGAAATTGCGCTTTCAGGGGCTTTTTGGAGTATCTTTTTCTTCATTTTTATCCGGAGACATCAGACATTGCAATTGCTCCGTTCACTCGCCAATTTCCGCACATTAGTGCGAGCGAATGTCTAATCGTTGATTACTGGGTAACGACGAAAGTTGAGATGGAATGGGAATTGTATTCCAGACGCGAAACAACGATTTGAGATGGCTGCTCCTGGTCGTTGCAATCTTCTTCGCTATATTCTTCACAATCGGTAATGGTGGGTTCATTGTCAACAAAAGCTGATGGATCACTCTCTTCATTCTGCACAGTCTCTCAACCGGTCGACCGGCGAGTGAGTGCGTAGAATAAAGAGAGTGATCCACCAGCTTTTGTCGACAATGAAGGGGGCATAAACGATGACCTCGAAACGTCTTAACTTTTGCAGAACTTTCAATAATAATCGCGATTATTTGGATGATCCTCCAAATATTCCGAAACACAACACTAAGTGCCAAACTCGTGAAGATTCAAAAGCAGTTATTCTATACGCTGCTGTTTCAGGTTTGTGATTGACGCATGAACACATCATTTCCCGTTCTAGTTCGTGGTTCCTCTCTGGGTTATCTACTTGCCTCCAAACATTCTGATGTTTCTTCCTCTGACTCGAATCCATCTTGATATTGGACCCTTCTTCTTCTCTTATGGATTCACTCTCTTTCCTCTGATCGACTCACTAATTATTATGATCGGCATAAGGGACTATCGGTATCTCTACCAATCATTTCTTTGTTCAAACATAAACATTTTCAGAGAGAGCTTTCTCAAGTTGTTTTGCCTCAGTTCATCGCCCCAAGGATAGAAAATCGTCCATTATTCTGCATAAATCTGTTTACGAAAGAATTTGCTTGCTATGCTATTTATCGGATACGGGAAAAATGAATCAATCAAGCGCAGGGAATCTGTGCAGTGATTGCGAGGGGAGAAGCGGCCGAGGTGACTGTGGCCAGAGAGCAGTCAGTGGCACAGTTGTTCGTGTCAACGAACTCGGCCTTCTGTCCGTTCTTTTGGAAGATCTTCACGTACGTTCCACTGGCGTTGCGACGCGTCTCGAAGACGAGGGCGGACGAGAAGGCCGGAGTGACGCCCTGATATCGATTGATGATTACTGTAGAGTACGGTAGATGACGGTACTGACGTTGAATCTGTCGAGGACTCCGAAGATGTGCGAGAGGGCGAGCACGTTGACATCGTGCTGGAAATTTATCAGCAAATATCCGAATTCCTTGAAATTCGTTGTTTACCGTGTAGTAGATGCGGAGCTTGGGCTGGCCAGGGCACGGAGTGGTTGCACAATTGGAGACGGTACTACCCCGTTTTGTAAATTTTTTTCTGTAAATTTCACTTAGGAAATTCGTTTTTTGTAAACGTCTTTTTGGGAAATTTTTTCTACAATGTTCTTCACTAAAAAGGTGGTGCCATAAACACATTACAAAATAAAATTTCTAAAAAAATATTTACAAAAACGAATTTCCCAAAAAAAATTTACAAAACGGGGTAGTACCTTGGAGACCTTGAAGAGTATCGAGTTATTTGAGATTCAAAAGAAGATCACTCACAGCGGAAAAAAATGGCGAGAAGTTCAGTAGTGAGAAGACCGGCGACTCTCTTGATGCGTTTCTCATTGTAGTGATCTCCGGCGCCAGCCAGAAGTTCGATGTACTGTACTGAGGATTACTTTAGAGGAGATGCGGTAGCTTCCGTACCTTGTACATGAACTCCTTGGCGGGTCCCTCGGCGCAGGCCTTGTAGTTGGCAGGAAGGGTGATCAGCTTGTTTGGCAGTTCGGAAACGATGGCGTCGATCAATCCAGGGTTGACGGTCTGCAATAAAGTCAGTCTCGATTGCGATGGACTACTCACCGAGCAGGCAGCAGGCCACTGGGTCATCATCATGGCAACGAGAGCAGTCTTCTGAACATCGACGGTGGAGGAGAGATTGAATCGAGAGACGACGTCTTCCCATCCATCTTCGCACGTGAGGAGAGGGACGAGGAGCTGGAAGAGGGAGAGTGAGATCAAAGATCATCCTTCAGTCTCACCCCATCTGAATCGAGATCCTTGGTGTAGATGGGAGGGACGACTGCGTGGTCCTTGGGCGACTTCTTGAAGAGAGCATTCGTGAATGAAGCAGCGCTCATCAGGCAACGGTTCACGGACGAAGAACGGACGTTGACCTACGAATTTCAGACGTCAGGCTTCGAATGACGTGGGTAAGTGAACCTCAGAGGGAAGGAATCTCTTATCGATGAATCCAGTCTTAACGTATCTCTCCTTGAAGTCCTTTCCTTGGGCGAAAGCATTGTCGATTCCGGCCTGAGAATGAACGGTTCTTTTATCAATCGACTAAGAAAGTATTACATCCGTCAGTTCTCCGCTTCCTCTGAACAGAATCGTCGGAGACTGAGGCGTCGCCCAGGCAGAAGTGGCCGAACGGTCGCCGTGACGGATCACCTAAGGAGGAGATATGATTGGGATAAAGACCAGGGCCGGAGATTAGAATTAATTCGAAATACTGACGACGTTGACGGAGAGAAGTTCATCAGAAGCGACGAAGGCGACGACACCGACGAGAGAGATGAGAAGGAGAGAGTTCATTGGTACCTGAAGAGGGGAGGATTGAGAAGAAGAGAAGATGGAAAAGTGAACTGATCTCTGAAGAATGGGGCTGACATTTTATACAATTTCGAATGAACGGAGCATGGGTTTTATTTGGGAAATAAATCTCACTTTTTTTTTGACACATTTTCAGTCGACTCTTCGTCCCAGACGCTATTCAGATTCCGAGATTTACGATGCGATTCAAGGTCCCTTTCTCAGATCTTTAGCGTGAAAAGTTATGGCCGGTATTCTCATGTTTGAACAGCAATAAACCATCTTCCATGCTCGATACGGCGAGTCTTCGTGAATTTCGAAACCTTGGCTAGATTGTAGTCATCCAGAATATATATTTTCTCCGTATTTCGACATTTATTGACATTTGAGGAAGCTTGGAAGTCAACAGAGTGACTATGCTTTGTTAGGAATTCGCAGTAATTGTAAGTTATTCTGGAACCTGGTGTTCTTCAAGTCACTATTTCGAAGAACATCACAAAACACGCAAGCAAATCAACTCGTTATGTACATTGATCATGTTGTATTCTACGTTGTACTCTCTAGCGCTCTCTGATAAGAGAATTTGACTCTAAATCGCGCATTCTCTTTGGTTCCTCTTGCATGTCATCCACTCCCGCTTCTATTTCTAATTATTTTGAGATTGTGAAAGAAGATGAGCTCAGAGCCAAGTAAGTATCAATCCTCTGTGATATATTCTTTCAATACTCTCGCCAGATCCCTACCACCACATCTCTCTGGAATAATTCTCCCAGGCAGAGCGTATGGAGGAGTTTTGGTATCTCAAGTAAGTGTAGTGAGCCTAACTGAATTTATTATAATTGAATAATAGGCAGTGAATTCATTGATCGCGCTATATCCCCATCTCATTCCTCACACGATCAACTACAAATATGCCGCGCCCGGTATGCAGAAGTGAACTTTTAATGTCATTTGACGATTCCACGACTTTATTTGATTCTCAGCAAAGACAAACGCTCCTTCTCACTTCACTGTGAACAATGCAGACAGCAACAACATTGCATCCGTTACCGCTTCTCAGAATGGAGAAACATTGGGAATGGGACACATTCGGGTGAGTTGATCTATTTTAATAAAAAAAATTTATTTTATTTTCCAGTATACTCATGAATCTGAGTATCTCGACACCTCTCACTTTGAATGTCCAACCGAGTACGGTTCTCCTGAAGACTATTCTAATATTGAAGAGCTCGCACAGGCAATGGAGGGCAAAATGAAAGCAATGTTGGAGGTAACAGTACTAATGCGCAAGCTGTCTGATACGATTATAGAGTGTTAACACACTTCCTATGGAACTTCGACCAGTTGAATCGGCACTCTTTCCTTCAACAGACGTTTATAGAAATTCAACATGGATGCGTATCAAACCGGAGTACCATGGTTTCATTAGTAGATGTTCATTTGCAATTGAATCATTTCAGGCGATTTGAAGCCAAATGACGGTCTGGCTGTTGCACTATTTCTATCTGATTTCACAATTATGCAAACAGCTTCTGAGATTTACGAAAAAGCGAGGATCAAAGTATTTTTTTTGTATCTGGGACGTTTCAAAATGATGTAGGTTTCATCAACCGCTTCCCTCCATCACTCCGTGCGGATTCATGATTCCAACTTGGATGTGGGTTTCATCAACTCAACACCAATAAACAATTGTCTATTTCAGCCTCTTGGATGGTATCTCTTTGTCGGTGAATGTGATGTGATCTCCTTCGGACGAGCGAGACTCCAATCGAATGTTTTCAATGAGGCTCGAAAATGCGTAATGACCGTCGTGCAAGAGGCATACTTCCAGAGAGCGGGCAAAGGAACGCCTAAGCTGTGAATCAGATTTTCATAGGCTTAGTGAATTCTTTCTATGATCAATTGATATTATCGTTCTTTGATGTTTGCAGATTATTGTGGCGACACCGACAACTGACCCCGTTGTCGTAACCACTTCAATGACTAAATAGCTCTATCTTGAACATCGCAATCTTTCAATGTACCACATTCAATTCACTCGAAATGTACGAAATTTGTATTTATTCCAATGAACATCAAATCGGAAAATAGAATGGCTTGTGACAAAGGGGGAAATGTTTTGTGCGAACGAGCGTTTCCTGAGATCAAATCCGTCAGAATGCGTGGAGAGTGGCAACAGAAAGTCAGCAAGTGGAATGTGAGAAGTTGACAGTAACTAATTATTATGCAAGAGTGAAAAAAATGTACACTAAGGCGAACTGGACAAATAATTGCGGGAAAAATCTACGAATCGGCTTCTAAGCAATATTAGGCGATTGGTGCCTAGACCTGGCACGGGGGAATTTGGTATGGCAACGAATCGGGAGAATGACAAGAATGATAGAGTATTATTCATTAGCAGTCGTCCTTCTCGGTCTCCTAGGAAGACTCTTATTGAGCATCGGATCGACGGGAAAGACGGCGTATCCTTTTCGTCGATCGTGTCTCCTTTGGGATGGACCAGGTAGGAAAGAGACAGGAGCAGGCTCTTGGTCTGCTTCGCTCAGACGAGATGGGGTGCTGAGGGACCGTCGGGTCATCTTTGGAGATGCCTGTAAAGAGCGCAATTTAATATTTCGTTGAAGTGTAAATTAATTACCTGTCCAAGCCTCGGAATCATCGATGGCGCTGGTTTGGGTGGAATGGGCGGGGGCACGGATGCAGCTGCAGTCACTTTGGGTGCACGGAACGAGCGACCGGGTGCCACCGGAATAGAGCTGGAGCGTTTCTTGGGACGATTTGTTTCTGGAAATAAATTTATGAAGACGGAAAAGTGCTTCTTGCACACCTTTGTTCTCCTTCGCTTCACTTTTCTCCTTGTCCTCCTCTTCTTCACTTCTGGCTGAGTCATCAGAGCTACTCGAGTCGAGAGTCTCTCTGCCTGAGTCCGTACTCTTCGCACTCCTCGGTGATTCCTCGGCAGATGAAGGAGGGGAATGAGGATGGTCGGGAGGAGGGACGACCACATCCAAGGCTCGTCTCTCACGGATGGGTTGGGGCGCGGGCGGCTGGAAAATTATATTGTATTGTTTTCAAAAGCCTTTTGTACATTCCATACATGAAAATTCAACAAGCTAAATGAGAAGTGGTGAAACGAACCTGGTACTCCTCTTCTCCTTCCACTTCATACACGGGATGCATTCGAGGGATGAATCTTCTCGCGGCAATTCTCTCTCTCGCCATATCGATCATCCGTCTGATATCGTGAAGGAATTGTTCGGCCATTGGAGGAGGATTGAGGAGACACTCGGGCTCGAAAAATTCTGAAACAGTAATGATCGTCTTCTTTTGCTGCAGAAGCAGTACGTTGGAATGGAGATCTCTAACCTGAACTGAAGTAGAGTCGTCTCTTCTGGACGACTCCTCCTGCTCCGTTGGTCGATCCACTAGACGACGATGAGATGGACGACTGTCGTTGATGGCCCGAAGGATGATGAGGAAGAGGAGACATCTGAGAGAGAGGACAACTCGCTTCTCTCGTCCCCTTCTCAGAAGTGAAATGGGAAGATCTCGTCGCTACACTAACAGACGTCATTCCACCACTCAGATTTCCATGAATAAATTGAGGACGAGGAAATGAGATTCGAGATGAACCAACCACTCCGTTCTGTAGATTCGCGTGTTTGAGATGAGCTCGATACTGCAGTTGAATTGAGCCGATCAGACGACGTTTCTGCGATGAATTCAGATTGAGAAGATGTCGCAACTCGAATCTACTATACATGCCTAACGCCCACTATTTTTCCGTGCGGTGGCTCGAATTTTTAGAAGCTTCAAGGATAATCCCCGGTTCTGGCCAAGTTCCACAGCGGATTTTGACCACTTTGCATTATTGCTGCGCATGATGAATATTAGATCGGAAAACACTTTCACACGTTTCAGAAATCACAGTTTGTCGATAAAGGTGATTGCTCGGAAACGCATCGAAAACGAATTTTCTAATAATGGAGGAAATGGTAGAGAATAGATACGTTGCTCACAGCAAGATTACTTTGGATCTATTTTCCCACACTGACAATCACAAACGGAATTGTACTCTTCCTTCTCGCACGTATCTCCCAGGTTCCTAGCGTAGCCTCCTCATTCTCAGTGAAATACGGAGAAAATGTGTCAGAGAAGGAGTCTTCTATGATTTCCCTCACCTGAATTCTCCAACAGAGGTAGTAAGCGATTCCCGATGCGATGAGAGCGAGGAGAAGAACGATGGCGACCGTAGCCAGAACGATGATTTGCACTCGAGAATCTCCGTGGAAGAGTTCGAGAGGAGCGGAGACTGAAAGGGAGAAACCTTGTACGGAGAAAATTGCCTTTACTCTGGGAAAAGCTGAGAAACTGATAATTTCGACGACAAAATTGGTAGCTTTCCTATGCACATCTAATTGTACGAGAACACTTCTTGGGTACCCCAGTAAGAGTGATAGGGTGAATTGATCTCTCACGCGCGGTGTTCACCGTAAATTGGAAGTGAGAGATTGATGAACGAGGAATGAAATGGATGAGAGAGAATCGATAACTGGTAGGCAGGAGAGAAGGATGAGATCCGATCTATGACCAAACGATTATCAGATTTGAATGGAGAAAACATGGATTTCGCACGATGGTGGAACGATGGAGGAGGTTGCTAAAAACAAGGAGAAGGTGTTATCATCCATTCGTGTTTTGCTCGTTCACTCAATCCATCATTGTTACTCGCACAGTGCAACAAGTGTGTAATCAGTAGTCAACGGACGTCAGCAGTACAGAGTGAACAACCTAGCAATCAGCAGATAGCCTTTTTCAGCAAAATAACATTTCTGGGGAGCGATTCAGAGGTGAAATCTGTTATCGCCAAATTTTCTAATCATAACGGATAAATTATTTCAAAGAATATAAATAAAACTTTGAATCTCAGTGATGAACTTTCTATCGATGACGAATATAACGAACCACTTTCGCCCTCGACTCTGAACGTGATGCACAACAGCGCGGGTCGTAGAAGGATCTCATCTTGCAGTCTCGTTCTCTCCTCGAGGGATCGACACGCAATCTGGAACATGAATAATATCCATCTTACACTCACAACATACCAAATTTCGTCCCAATTTTTTGACATGTAAAATATCGTATGCGTAATAAATCTTCGATGCTTATCTCGACTGGGTAACACCTTCCCTATCTCATTAGTTCTCCGAAACAATCTATCGATTTCAGTGCAAAGTGCACATTGTGCAATCCCCCTCCGTGTGACCACTCGACTAAAAAGTTCGTTCCTTCGCTTCGATATAATCTCGATCGTCGCGCATTCTCTCACATGACATCAATCGCCATGTGGTCAGCACGTGTTTTTTAGTTCGTGAAGAGGAAAGGACTCACTTTCAGTTGGATTACAGCGCCTATCAATTCTGAGGACTCATCGGTCGTCCCGTTGAACTGCAAACAAGTTTCTTTTACAAATTCGTACATTTTTTAGTTGCAGATTATAATATTTTTACTTTAAAAACTCACGAATACTCGTGGAGCCCCTTCATCGGTCTTGTTGAGGATGAAGTTGTTTCCTATTGATGAATCCCATCGATGGAGTGCCGAATCAATGACGACATCAGAGATGTGACACGAAGGAGTGAAGTTGGCCGAGAGCGAGAACTCTGAAATTTTATTTATTTTACTTCGCTTCAGTATTCCAGACAATTCAGAACTGCTTCATGCAAGCCGTAAACAGCCTTCACACACACAAGTAAATGAAATTGCCAATTCAACCAGAAATTGAAAAGATATCAATAATTCATAGTTATCTGAACAAGAACCAACCATCACTCCAACTCAACGTCGTATTCAGAATCTTCTCTCCTTCTGGTCCGTCGATGGAGAGAACGGGCACTTCGTCTAGAGGGAAATCATCGAAGACGACGGCAGATCGACACTCCTCTGCAATTGTTCATTGTCACACTTCTTTTCACTTTCTCTCGTATACACGAAACAAGAAGCTGTCTCATGCATCTCACAGTTGTTTTCTACATTGTCTTCATTCCAGTTGCCACTCTTTTACAATCGGAGAAGCGATCAAAGGAACAGTCGATTGTTCGTACCTGGAGGCCTTTCCACACAGAATCCGAGTGCGTTGATGTAGATGGGTTTGTCGTGGCCGCAGACACAGAGACAGGGTCCGATCGAATCGTAGGCTTGCAGTTCCTCACTCGTCTCACGAGACTCAGCACCAAACACTTTCTGGAAGGGAATGATTGCGTCATCACTAGCTCATGTCTTCATTTCACTCTCCATGGTAATGAACAGCTGTTGTGCATGTCAAATATCAAATTCCTTCTACTCTCAATTAGCCGGCGGCACTATTTACACCTGCCACTTCTTCCCTCCATATCATTGTTGCCACCACTGCTACATTATCGTCATAGTAGCAGCACTCTCAAGAGAGGAAACTGCTGAGAGGGAGAGAAGGGAGGGGAAGAGGACACAGCAGGAGGGCAAAGAGCGATCAAATGGTTGCGCAAGGTCTTTCAACTCGCGAATTTCAAAATACGGAGTGGCGACATCGTAAATCAGTACGGGAGAGAGGGGTTTGAGAGGTGCTGACCTCAGAGGGGTTAATGGTCTTTCTTGATTCTTTTATTGCCCAGCTATCGCTTCATAGCACGAAAATTCGCAGAAGGATGCTATCATAAATCATTAACACGTACACAATAATGCGCATTGTCTAATAACATTTGTAGTTTTAGTGCTTCGAGAAAACGGAAAATCAATAACTGACCTCGCAGGGTGTCGGACAGAAAGTCGGCTTGATCAGATCGGGCAGAAGTTTCCTTCGTTGAACTCCACGAAGAGGAGAAAGAGGAAAGGAAGGCAGAGATGAGATCAGAGGAGGAAAGAGGAAGAGTGAGAAGAGGAGGAGAATGGAATGGAGGGAAGACATTCAGCTGATACCTCGCATGCTGAAAGATCGAGATGAGCACGAGAGGATAAATGGTCGATTGGAGGAGCTAATGGAGAGGAAAAAGGTAGAATGAGAACGATGAATGAGCAGCAGAAAACAAAATGTCGCAGAGAACAGAGATAAATCAGCTGCCGACCAATTAAGAGGAGGAAAGCACGGTTAATCTCGATTGGCGCGTGATTGCGGTTATATCCAGTGAGATGAGAGGTAGTCGGATTGAAGATAGGAAAGGAAGGATGGGCAGGAGGGAGATCCGGATGTCAGAGGGAGTGTTCCGGCATCCTCCCCTCTCTACACGGTTCAGAGGGCCGAAATTCGATGAAAAAACAATGAGCGAGGAGCAAATGGAAGAGGAGTGGAGTAGGTGACGCGCGTGAGAAGTTGCTCATGCAAAAAGTGAGAAGAACAAGGAAAAGAAGCAGTACTCAACAATGAGAATGACGACAAAAATGAAGGAAGAATGTTCAGTCCATTTTAGTGACCAGACAAGTGTGGGGAGGCGGCAAAAAAACGAGACGAAGTGGAGTGAAGTAGCGTAAAATCGCAGCTTATTGGATCTACTCACTAATGCAACAAATTGGAGGGCGGAAAGTGCAAGAGGTGAAGTGAAGGATTAGGTCAGGAATGGAGGAGAGGAGTACAATCTAGGGGATGGTCAAGACGTTCTTCGGTCTCAGATCAGCCGTTCGATCAGTGAGAGAGAGGGGGATCTGGTTGGTGATAGTACAGATAGTGAGAATGTGTGGACAGATCGGACAGAGAAGGGGAAAGTGGAGGAATTGAGATGATTGGGGGATAGAGTGAGAGAGAGGAGAAGAGAGTCAACTGGAGAGAAGGGATGAATCAAGATCTCATTGAGAGAATAGAAGAAGGAAATAAGACATGAAAGAGAAAGTTATGGAAAGCGGCGAGGAGAGAACTGAGGATGCGATTGAAGAGAGAGAGGGAAGCGTCGATCATGGGGGGTTTGTAGAGGGGGATTTACCCCCTTCTTCCTGCTTCAAGTCAACAAGATCATGCATGGGATCATGAGCCGTGTAACGAGCAAAACGAGTAAGACAGTTTATCGACCGAGAGAGAGCACTGGTCAGTAAGACGAAAAAGGAACGAAAGCGATGATATCTTTGTTGAGGGGGAAGGAGGGAGGGGAGGAGAGAGGGTAGACTCTTTCACTTCAAGGTCAATCCATCTAGAGGCAATGAACCGACTGAGCTATCAGGGGTATTCCCTCCTCCCTTCCCTCCTTTTGCCACAACCAAGAGAGAGCAGTAACCTGATCAAGCATCGTTTTCTCACTGTTTGATTGAAGATCGACACTCGAATGGCGGGATTAGGAACTAGAAGGAGAGACTAGATGGGGAGAACAAGATGGACGACCCTTAGGGCAAACGAAGGCTGCGACTGAAGACAGCACTGGGCGAGTGAAACACACTGTGAGAGGGGAAAGTACAAGCAAGAGAGAGGGTGACCCGTGGAATGGCATTCATTGTTGCTATGGCGAGAGAAGGGGCGGGACAGAGGGAAACTCCTATCAGCTATCGATGGAGGATGGCATCTTGAGAGAGGTCAATTGGGTTCGAAGCATGTTGATCACTGAATCCTTCTCCATCAATTGACGACGAAGAGCGTCGTTCTCACGGACGAGATCGGTCACGGAGGCCTGAAGGAGATGAATCAGAATCAATCATAGCTTGGAATTACAGGATCAGCTATGAGGTTCATTGCTTGAATTCGATATATTCAGGTGAAGTGTATGAACAAAAGTAGAAATGATCTGTCTGGATCACAGAAAATATGCGAAAACACACCCTAATTGTCTGCCCCCTCTACTCTGCACTCTTGCATTCCGGAGATCGACAATTTGTCACCGAAAACATGAGTATTTCCAGTAATATTCGACAAACGCGCGGTCGCTGCTCTTTTGCATGCGTGTAATTCTACGTTGCTGATTTTATCCACCCCACTGGCCAACTAACGACGATTTGAGGGATTTAAAAATAACTAAAAGAAACAATCAAAATTAAAATCTTACATCCTCAAATTTGTCCTCGTGCATGATCAGTTGTTTCAATGAGATCAATTGAGCTCGAAGGTCGTCGACTTCAGAGAGACCCTCGTTGATCACCTACAATCGCACAATTACTCACTGTTTGTCACATTTTTTCACCTCAACAAACAACTACAGTGCACTTTGCTCACACAAACATTCCTGCAATGCTAATAGAGTTGGAACGGAAGCAATTTCAACGTGCCATAAAAGAGGAGCGGCTGGTGCAATTAAAATCTGACTAAAAGAGCAAACTAGAGGAGGGGAAATGAAATGAACAATTTTTTTTATTCATCGTGATCTGGCAGTTGAGTATGAAAGGAGAATGTGTCAGCGCATTCTTAGCTGATCAAATTTAATGACCGCAGGCCTCCAAATAGTGTAGAAACTAAATCAGTGTATCTCACCTTCTCAGCTTCTTCCTTCTTGATCGATGCTGATCCGAATGGATTGGGCCTGGAAAAAACAGCATCGGGTTAGGGAAAATCCGCCTTGTCTCGGGAGGAAAACCTGCTGACCCTAATTTGATACGGTGCTCAACGCGCCTATCGATAGCGCATATCTCGAGTTAGTCATCCGATTGGTCAGATATGCAAAGAATTCCTAGTTAATCTTCACTGTGTGACGTGATTGACTAATCATATGAGTTAGGATGATTATTCTAGTGGCCATAATCCAATAACAACGCCCTCGCGGGAATTTCGTACATCAAAATCACCTGTTTGTCCACCGGTTAGTAATGAATTTCAATCGATTCGAAGGGGAAGAAATAACTCACAGATTCGGATTGGAGGGCGATGGTTGAGTGAAGTGATTGGAGTGTTGACTGTGATCCGATCGAGTCTGATGGGAGTGACGAGACCTGAAAGGTAAGGATGAGATCCCAACCTGATTTCGCACCCAATCAGCCCCTCTAAACCACTAAATCATGATGGCAGAAGAGCGAAATCCAAGGTCGCGCGCACTGTTTGAATAAGGAAGGGAACTGCCACCATCTGTTGAATGATCTCACCTCAGAGTCCTCAGAAAGACACCTAGAATGCAATCGGCCATCGATCGACGAGAGAAGGGATGAGAAGCAGTGGTACTAGTCCATTCTCTATGGCCCTCCTTGCTCACTTTGACGCTCTCCTCGCCTCTCTCTCGCTTTCAATCGCAACCGCACGGATTAGAGAATTGTGTCTCCCTCTTGAACAAGATGGGCGAAGGGGAGGAAGAAGGAGGGTGTTGTACAGGGAGGAAAGAGAGAGAAGGGGAGAAGAAGGGAGGGCTCTCGAGGGGATGAGACGGAAATTATGAGAAGAGAGAGGAGAAGAATCGAGGAGGGAGAAGAGAAGAGGAGAGATTCATTGGGATAGACAAACAGGAAGATGGCAGTTAGAGAGAGGAAAGAGCATGAACAACGGGGGAAGAGAAGAGAGAGTGAACATCCGGCGATCACCTTTCAACCCCCATGACATTCAACCTCGGGAGAGTCAACAATTGAGATACTCTCGAGGCTTCAGCTGTGATTCATTCTGCACGCAAAGTAACGCGATTCAGCTGTGGTGAGTAAGAAAAACTCCGACACTCACGTTTTTGCCATCTGCGCACTCGGAAACGCACAAAAATCCATCAAAGGTACGAAAAAAAGCGTACTCAGTCCTGTCGATGGGCGATAGATCGATTCCCATCTGTGATGCATCCATTTGAGAGATTCGATTGAGAGACTCGGAAGTGGGGAAGGAATCGCCCATTAGCATCGGTTGATCACTGCAATGGGAAGAAGTTCAGAAACAGAACGAGGTGATTTTTTATCGTGACTGCGAGAGATCGGTACGGTACTAGAGGGTAAAATATGAGGTAAACTCAAGCTCGGAGTGCACAACTCCACTTTTGTTGCGAAGTGAACACCGGCTTTGTGAACGCTTTTGTGTTCCGGGATTCACACCTCGTTTTTTTGCAAGGATTTCGCGTTCCCACCCAATCGGATCGAAAAGCACAGAGCGTTTCATACCAACTTTTTCGTTAATTTATACCTATTTTTTTAAAAAATTGGGAAGAAAACGTACAGAATTTCGTCGTCGATGAGTCCCTTCTGCTCTTCGACCGTTCCGATGCGAGGAGAAACTGAGAAATGAAGAGGTTTGGAGACGAGAAATGACGGGTTGAAACAAAGGCAGATTGAAAAGGGGAAAGATGGAAGAGGGAAGGACTATAGATTGGCAGGACTGATTGTCCACGGATGGACAGCACTGAGTCCTCTTCTAATTCCCACAACACTCGAACCCGCACTCTCTCCACTTCCCATGCTCTCTCACCACAAGAGGATTCTCGAAGAGGCTGAGAGGGGGGAGTGACCATCTTCTTCCTCTCACTTGGAAGGGAGGACCATCCTTCTCTCCTTTCAGAAATGTAATTAAGCCCTAATGAAGCAGAGGAAGGAACAACAGACGGACGAGTTGATTGGGAACAGAGGAGAGACTAAGACGGGAGAAGACCAGCCAGTCTCCCCTTCGGACATAACTCATTTAGGAAGAGAGGAGGACCTTCT